>JARHVA010001995.1:885000-1082500 GCA_037957365.1 Torreya grandis
GCTTAGGTTATCATTGTGTTTTGGATTGGTTTTTATATGGATGATTTTTGGTAAAATATTTATCCTTTAAAGATATTCTTTCCAAACCATGCACAAAAATCATATTCTAATAATATATGGGTTTGTCTAAATCAACTTTCTATGGTAAAAGTATAAGGTAAAAAGTCTATAGTTATACCTTTTATTTGACATGGTGGTCCTTGACCCATAATTAAGATACTAAAGATAAATAAATAAAAATAAAAGTGAAACAAAAATAAAATTCAATTTTTGAAAAACTCAATTCTAGGTGATTTAAACAACATCTACCAAAGTTATGGACACTCAATTGGCAATAGAGAAATGCCTTGAATAAAATTATAGACAATTCCATCAAGGCTATGGATGTTTGGTTGAAAGTGGAGCAATGTCCAAGAAAGAATTATCAAGGTAGGATTTGATTCGCTAGCCTTGGATCCATAGTGGTTAGTCCTTGTAGCTTCTAAACAGTGGTAATTAACTCATTTGCACACATAGGGTCAATGAGAATATAAAATTTAGTCTTATATCCATTCATTCTTTTCCTCTCTCTAATTTTTCATGTTCCATACATTGTCTTAGCCAAATATTCTAGGTTCATAGACATGTTTGTCTAAATTTCAAAATACTTAGGGGTATTTATAATAGAGTTTCCATTTGTTGTTACTTGCACAACTTGCCCTAATTCCTCACAAATCATGGAACACCTTTTTGGCCTTTTTTATGCTCCTAATTACACTTATGGCTAGTTGATATCAACACTCTTAAGTTACCTAGGTGAGCTACCTCAATTTTATTGTTTAATTAGAGCTTGAAACCACCTCTATTAGAAAGACCATGTATGTCTGAGAAAACTTTTAATAAGACACTTAACATAAAATTAGAGTCTTAACCTCCTAGTTTTCCTTTGAAAATATTTTTCTCTTAGCTCTCTAGAGATGTTTTCAAGGTATTCTCAATTTGCATACAATTTCATCTTTTGAGACCTATCCCATTGAGATGACCAAGCTCATGCAAGAAAATTTCATTCTTTACAATTGGTCCCAAAATGACTTCTTGGGGCCTTCCATAGATGGATTTCACTAAATTTTGTAAAAGGTTACCTATTTAATTGATTTGGTCAATATTGAAAATTTTTAAGTCTTTTATACCTAATCATGATTTAAAACATTGATTAGGTCAAAGGAGGGTCATTTCATTCATTCACTTTCTAACCAAAATTATTTCTATAATTAGATCTAAAATGCTTTTGGTTAAGGCCCATAGACATAATTAGACTTCAAAGATCGATTGGGTTTAGGGGTTCTTATTTTGAATTTGAAATTCCAATCAATATTTTTTTATTAATTAGGTATGTTGATCATGATTGAATTTCATGTAGTTGTAGTCAAGCTTTGAAAGCTTGACTAAGTCTGCTTATGTCAACTTATGATTCATTGTTGTAATCATGGTGTATAACCCCAATTAGATATTATTTCCTTTGAAGGTGAGTTCCATGGTGGTGTGTGGGGAAAATAACCTGATTACACTGGGTTTAGTCCCCACCCTTCAAAATAGTGATAATTAGGGATTCATTCCCTAGTTAGGTCTTAGGGGCCTTTGATAGTGTGAACATAGTATTAAGCAAGTATTTTTAACTACATAGGCTTTGCGTATTCCTTCACCAACCCATAGTGAAATGTGTCATCCCAAACCTCACATAGGTCTATGGGCATCCAAGCCTTGAATCTCAATTCTAATCAAAGGACCCAAGTCTAATTAGGTCTTGGAGACCGCCACTTAAAAACTCTTGTTCTAATCAAGATTTGATACACTAACTAGATATATAATGACCCTAAACACATAATATATTGATAATAAATATTTTAAACCTTGATTATAATTGAGATTTAAAAATTTAGAAAAGTGGATTTAAAAAATGACATGTACCTCCTAGAATCTTGATAGGTTTGGAAGGTCTTTTTGACAACTTAAGTCAGTTCTTAATGAGATCTTAGGCCTCAATTGTTAGTTTTTCAAACTGTTCACATTACTAAAAGGCTCTTTCTTACCTATATGAAAATATATTTCCAATTTTGGTAAATTTTAAATGTGCTAAAATTTATTTACATTCTAATGTATTTTTTCATCTAACGAGATTTTAATTATAGTATTTGAACTCTTTTTTTTTTTTTGCTGTCATAAAGTGTTAATTGGAGAAAAGTGGTAGGAAAATAAATTCAAAGACAAAATTTTAGATGGAAAATATTTTCCCTCCATTTATATATTTTCTATTAATTTCTATTTGAGATCCATTCTAAGGGTTGCCTTTTTGTTCTTCCCTAGAGAAATATTGGACTGACCACTTTATTTTCTACATTTTTGTTTATTTATCTCTCTTCATTTGTCTCCCATCCATAATGCAAGAAAAAAATATTCCTGAATGATTGTAAAACATTCATATATTGTGCCATTCAAATACATTTATATTAATATAAGTTGTTAAGATTTTCTGTCATGGCCTGTGCATGTAAATGGTGGTAGTGTTAATTTTCTTCTCATTCTCTCCATCCTCGAACTCTTCCATTAAATTCATTAGTGGTTGTGCACATGTTTTCCTAGTGAGATATTTATTTCATGGATGTTTATAATCAATAAAAATGGATTTGGCTACATTTTTTACATGTTTTTTTTCTCTATTTTCCTTTTATCTTTTGAAATTTTTATATCTCTCTATTAGATAGGGTTAATGTAGGTGAATGTAATTTGCTATTATTATCTTATTCTTATTGAAATATATTTTCCATTATCATTATCACATTTTTGAATATGCATGTAATGAAATGGATGAACATATAAATTAGTAACACTCTCATTTAATAAAAACCCCTAAAATATTGATTTTAGTCACATCAGAAAATTTTAAAATACATGTCTATGATTGTTTCCTAAAACACATTTAAAACCTACATGTGCAAGACAAATAAACTTACATTCCCTCTAAATCCACTAAAAGACTAGAACAACATTGAAACTAAGTTAGAATATTTTAAACTAGTAGGCCCTTGAATTGGAACCATGTACAATGACCAATTGATTAAAACCATTATGTCATGACCTGGTAAATAAAAACCTTAGGAAGATTCTCATATAACTCCTTTCAAGAGAGGATGGATAAGCTTCACCACCCCCAAGAGCCTAACATTGGTGACTCATGCTAAATGACTTGTCAACGTGATAATATTATTAATAATAGTAATGTATGATACATTTATAACTAATAATACATAGTGTCATGTAGATAGATGTTAACAATTAGGGACACAATGAAAAAATAATGATATATTAAATATTTTAAAATTGATATATATATATATATATATATATATATATATATATATATATAAGATGCATGATATTGATAATAGTACCAACAAACTAGGATGATTCATGATATCTATCATGGAATAGTAAGCTAAATAAATAATAACAAACAAGAGTCATGGCCATGATGCATACACATATAACACATGCAAAATCACATAAATCATGAAAGAGGGCTAAAGGGTCTCATAAAATGAATATGTTTGAATGTCACTCACATGCATAGAAACACATAATAAGGCTTAGAGCTAAAAATAAGGACATGTTCAAATTTATGTAATCCAAACAAAATGAATACACCAAAACATGAAATGAAGAATCAAACATGGTAAGCATTCATAAATAATTAAAATTGATTTACATAAATGATTTCTAACATTGGTGTATTTAGAAACTAAGGTATTCAATAAGATAAAAATGTGAAAATAAATGAGAAAATATGGAAATATGTATGCAATGTGTTGTATTGTAGTAGGAATAAAATGGATAGTCATAGAGTTATGAAACTTGAGTAAATTATGCCCTCAATAAAATTGTTGTGATGTACTAAATTTGTAGAAGGTTTGTGAGTGTTTTGGATCTAAGAAACTATAAGTTGTGTTCACTAGGATAAGTCTGATGGAATTAGACAAGAGTGTAGTGTGTTACTATCTAGATTAGTTCAATTTTATCTGTGTAAATTTTATGAGTCTTAGTAGTATCACCACCCACAACTTCATCTAAAATTGATAACCTATATGTTTTAAAACTCACTCAAGTACACTTATGAATCATAATTAATATAAAATTAGATATAGACTAGTATTACATATAGTAGATCATAAATCAACTAATGTCTCTGAACTACACATCATACATAGGTCCTAATTTTTATAATTTTTGTAATATTCTATTTTTTTATTTTTATAATATATAAAATTTAAAAAAGAGCATATAAACCAATGAATCTAACAAGATACTTATAATAAATAGTTATTTTATCTAACACAAGAAGGATGACCTCTCACAAATCAAAAGTATCATGCCACTGTGAAGTAACTAGTCTCAGCTTGTAATCTAAAAATTGGTCTGGATTTGTAACATAAGTGCCACTGTCATGATGATAATTGGAATTATATTGTGTATTTTATTTAACATGGTGAGTTTTATAAATCTTCAAAACTCATCTTGGAGAATAATAACTCTATGTTGGTACTCATTATGTATCACTCTTAATTCCTTGTAATACCAATCTAGGGTGTGTTGGAGTAGAGAGTGGATCTCAATAACATGTGATGAATCAACAATTAAGTGGATTTTTGAGGATATGTATCCTTGGAATATTTACCACTTTATTATGAAATTTCTAAATAAATTTAACTTTTTTAGGTTGCTCAACTAATATATGTTGTGTGGTAACAACTATCTTTGGTTATAAGGGTATTCATATGGAATACCATTAATTGTGATAAACTCATTAACAAAAATGTATTTCAAACATATGTGTATTTTATAAGGTACTACATGAAGTTTTTTAATTCAAGGAAATCCTAATAATATATCAAATATTCTTGTACTAGGTACTACTATAAACTTGGTGGTCACATGTGTTGGACCAACTATAGTGGTAATGCAATATCATCAATATAACTATGAAGATGTCCACTAAATCCATCTATTATTATTTTTTTAGGAAGGATATCCTTATGTATGTATTGAAAATGAGAGATAAGTATTATATTACACATATACACACTTTAACCATTATAAACCATGACACTATGTATAGGTTGATGATATATGTAAGCTTGAATGAACAAAGAGTGAAAATCAAAATTGTCATTGACAATCTCATGCTCTAAGAATGTGATGAATGTTATATATGTCACTTAAACATAATATTTAGTAATAATTATATTTAAAGGATGTTATGACTATATACGAAGATGATAATAATTTGGTAAAGGGTGTGTATTATATGTATGATGCACTTCTAATTTATCTATTATTTATTAATATGTATGCTTAGGAAAAGTATCACTGAATATATCCATTACTATAATATCACTTGGTTGTGCATTTGTACTATCAATATATCTACCTAAATAAATTATTTTATCATCCATAAAATAATTTATCTTATGTTACAAACTAATGCATTTATTGGTAGTATGCCTTGGAGCTCTACGAAAACCACATAAAATATTTTAATC
Source organism: Torreya grandis (assembly GCA_037957365.1). Taxonomy (NCBI): domain Eukaryota; kingdom Viridiplantae; phylum Streptophyta; class Pinopsida; order Cupressales; family Taxaceae; genus Torreya; species Torreya grandis. The sequence continues at coordinate 890,574 of JARHVA010001995.1, forward strand.
AAAACATTTTGGAATAGGTTTACTTACAATAACATATTTAATGGGATAGAGAAATATGAGGTTACATTCAAATATATTTTTTAATACCTTATAAGGATATTCTAACAATTTGGTAAACTATCTCCTTGGAGGATTGAATAGCACAATATATGCACTAGAACCTGAAATTGTGTTCACCTTTGTTTTTTTATCACTCTTATTTTCACTTGATGTCACCTTGCATGGTGTCTTACTAATATTATTTTCATGATAAGTATAAAATGGGTTGGTTACATACTTTATCTTATTCATTGCCAAAAAATAAACCTTTTTCTCATTAACTATGTGATATAAATCCATTAATGATATAAACTTATTAAATATAAAATATTCATATAAAGGTGCAATAAAATTTGGTTTGAATGTGTATTTCAATTCCTTATCTACCATAGGATTTTTCATCTTGGATAACATGGTCTTATACCATAATACATATTTTAAGATAGGCTCAATAGATTCTTTTTTGAGCTAATCAATCTAAGCATATGAAATATTTTCACTTATGTTAATTGAAAAAGGTGTAAGGAACAAATATATTAAATGATTAAATCCATGTAGTGATTTATTTGGTAAATCATAAAACAATCTTAGATCATAATCTTTTAAACTTCAAGTAAGAAACTTTGTTAACAAGATACCATTGGATGCATAATCTAAACATGTTATGTAAAATCCCCTAAAATGTTGCACGAGGTCACCTTTTTCATCATATAATGTAATATTAGGTGCCAAAAAACTAATTTTTAAAGTATATGTTTAAATATTTTGATTTAATGTATTATTAAATAATGTATGTGAATCAAATGTTTTATTATGTTTTGAATCACTTTGATTTATAACACCTTAGTTTACAAATCTAATATAATATACATAAGGGATTTACAAAACCTTTTTCAATTTATGTGAATAAAAATGAATAAGATGTGGGGGTGAATTAATCTTTAAAAAAATTATTTAACAATCTTACTTGAGCAATCATGAAACATTCAAACAAGCATATAGATCTTGCAAGCATAAATACCTATCCATATAAGCATGAAACACAAGAACAAATAATTTATGCGGGAAACCCTTAATATGAATAAAAAACATTGATATATGAAAATTAACTATAGTATTAAAATATAAACACCAAATTTAGTGAATCACCAACTCCATATGGAACACAAACCTCAACTAGCTAAGCACCAACTCAACTAGGCTTTAGAAAGCACCCACTTGCAAGGAGGCACCAACTCCCTAGATGACTTAGAACCAAATTAGTCACTAAAAAAATTTATTACCTTAAAAGAATATTTTTTTCATACAATACATGATGATATCCTTATTCATCTCTTCACACATTTTTATCCCTATCAAACTAGCCTCTAGCCTTTTTCACTCAACTAACCCTTTTATTGACTTGATTAGGTCATATGACCTTGATCCTCATATCTATAACCTATCTCAAATATTCATCACAGATCCTATAAAATCCTCTAATAGTATACAAGACATATTTTTACTCTTTAATATATTATTTTTTTGGCTTACTCTCTTCACACTTTAAATAGGCTTAAAACTACCTTGCATTTATACAAGTCTCTTGTTCATATCCTTCTTGGTCAAATGAACACCTTTAACCCTTTATGTATACCATGTAATAGTTATCAAGACATCTCAAAAAACTTAAATAAAACATTATTTGAGCCTTTTTAGGTCTATCTTACCTCAATTAGGCCTTATCTCATCTTTAGATCTCATGGAGACCTAATCCCATTAGGTCTACTTAAGATATGTTACACTTTGTCTTATTTGGTACATATTCAATGACCTTAAATAGAATGAACACATAATATACCACTCAAATATACCTCTTATTATCTCATCTATTATTAATAACACTTTTTAGCTTCAACCACTACTTTAAGCACACCATTAACTTTGTTCACAATTAGGCCTATGCATACTTAGAAAGTCTATCTTGAATCACTAAAGATAAAACATAATTTTTATAAACAAAAAATGAAAAAAATAACATATACATAATATTAATTAAATTATATTTATCACCATGTGATTTATACTTTACAAATTAGGTCAAAATGACTCAAACCCTTCTTTGAAAATAGCCCACTCAGAACTACCAACTAGCCTCAAAACACAATCATGGAAACTTGAAATTTTGATACCTAAAAGAGCACAATCAAGGAATTTTAATTCAAGAATATGATCCTAAAACATCCTTATAAAAAATTCCAACAAAATATTATAATTTATAATGTTACTTGTTGGTCTTGTAGATTAATTTGTTATTTTCAGTACACGCAATCAAACCTAGACTAGTCAACCCCTTTTGGCTTTAACATTTTGATTAATTTTATTAAATCTCAAACCTTATAAAAAGTATGGTTAGAAAATACATGTCCCAAAAAAAAAATCATGTGTATTATAAATTTTAAATAAAATCATAAATCCTAAAAATCATCATTGTAACTTGCTTACCTAGAATTGCTAGTTTACCTTGAAGCACAATCATGGTGAAAATGACCTTCAACACCTGTATGACCACTTTTAGATACTTTAAATGAATTTGGATGATATTATGGGATCACTAGACAATTATTAGATATAAATATAACATGGTCAAATGTCAATATTGGTCCTGTAGACTAATCTCATAACTTTACACCTTCATTATCTCATCTGCACAAGACATGTCAACTTATGAGTAACATTTTCATCATATTCACTAACCTCCAAAACTTTTATCCAACATGAACATGTATTAAAATTGTTCAAAAACTTATCTATGCATATGGATTCATTCCTAATCCATGATAACACATCCCTAATCTCCTTTTCACTTTTGCCTAGGTTTCTCACTATTTATGTGTGCAATGAAAAATGCATCAGATCTAAAAATCAATCCTAGCTCAAAGAAGATAGATCCTACTGAAATTTCTAGTTGGGGACACATTATATAATATATGGCATGACCAATATGGATCTTCTATACTGAATTAGGGTATCTTTTATCATAATAATATCACTAGGAAGGGTTCTAAAGCTTCCAGTCAAGAAAAACTATGTAATAACCCTAAATAGGTCCTATGTTTTCATATTCACTAAAATAATAACTAAAGAAAAATTCTAATATATTACTCACCAAAGCTTGTGGAATAAAGTGGGTCTAATAAATAACAAAATTAAACATTCATGGAATACATATACTCACATCAATGTCTATGAAATCCTAATTCATGAAAGAGAAGTGTAAATGCATATTTATCTACTCTTATAAAGGAGGAACAAAGTTAGGAATACTTACCTTTGAAGATAAACATGTCAAGCCTCAATATCTCTCTTAGACAAGATTATTCAAAAGAGGTTTTGATATGTAAGGATGATAAGGATAAATTATATCTAGGATACACACCCTATCAATGCATCCAAAATACTTATCCATAAGATAAGATCCATAACTAGAAAGAAATTATGAAACCATAAGCTTGATCCTCAATTAGAATGGTGGATAAGTAGATACACAATATATCTTACTTATTCTTCTCTTATTTTAGAAATCATGAAATGATTATGTTTATATAAGTGGATATAACTGTAAACCCTTCCAAAAATTTTGACTGACAAGGTTAAATCGGTCAACCTAGTATCATAATTGATAAAAACTCACTAGGTCATGGACTTGATCGGACAGGGCCCATCCTAAACCCTAAATAAGTTTTGTCAATAATAATATAAGGTCAACACAACTGACATAGTCATGTAAATTATAAAAAAAGGGGTTTAGATTAGGAAAAGGGCTAATGAAGGTGGTAAATGACTAGAGGAGTATTTAAAATAGAAGCCCAAGCTTAAGGAAATGGTTTTTAAGAGATGAGTGTGTAGATAAAAAGTGGTAAAAGGGAAAATAATCATATGAAGAACTAATGGTCTACCCACCCCTTTCCTAATGTACCCCTTAAGGCATGCACTTAGAGATATTAATACTCGATGGGTTCTTGAAAGATAGAGAGCATAAATAATTGATAAAAGTTTTAAAATATTATGTGTAAACATATGCCCCATTCAAAGTCATCACATGTCATGTAGGTGAAACACAAGATGGTGCTTTGATAAAAAAACATGATGACACATAATGATGATGCTAAATAAAGTGCAATAAGGAGTAAATAATATAAATAAAAGGACAAAATTGAAGAATGCATACCTTTACTTAGCTTAGTTCTATAGATAAATAATGAGATGTGAGAAATGTGAATTTGTCCAATGAGAAGAACATTGGGTGAACCTATATAGATGAGCAAAAAAGAGTGAAAAATCAAAAAAATTGAAATATAAGCATATAATAGTTAGAAATATTCTCTAGGACATCAAGATTCTAAATTTTTTATGGTTTGGAAAGTGAGTTAGTAGAAGCAAAGATATGATCAAAATAATGAATCTGATGGTAAAATTTTAAAAGGTAAATAACCTTGAATAGTAAATATAAACAGGGTAAAAAAGAATTCATTTGCTATTATTTACTATTCTAGGAAAAAATGGATCTCTAAGAGACCTAGTGAGAGCAAAAATATCTAAGATGATGATGAGATGATAGTTGAGATGGGGGGGGTGCATAATAGATAAAGTGAGTGCAACACATGTAAGAAATTGAAATTTTCAAATTTTTGAAAGTTTTTATGTGAAATTGAGTGTTTTATATAAAATTTTATTAGACAAAATATAAAGATTAGAATGAACCCTAAGAATTTTTTAGGGACACTAGGGATCAAATAGGATATTGGGTAGGAAGGGTTCAAAGCAATAAATACCTAAGGCATTTATGATAATTGGTCAAAAAGTCATCGTAGTGAAAGAATAAGGTCGACCAGGTTGACTTGGTAGAAAACAAGAATTTGAGTGGGCTGAATTAGGAGGTCATGGATAACTTAGTTTGTTCAGGAAATGGCTTGACATAATACTATATGGATAAATTAGTATGTTTTTGAAGTGGATGATATAGTACTACTAAGGGAAAAAGAGGTTTGACTTAGTTTTTTAAGTCTATAGTGGCCAACTTAGTTTTGAAGTGGTCGATATAGTACTAAAATGAGAAATACGGCCGATATAGTAATACTAATCCATAAGGTGGCTGATAAAGCATTGAAAGGGTTGATTTAGTTAAAAAATAGGTTAAATTGGTAAATAAATCAATAAATTAAGGAAATTTAGTTTATTTATGTGAATTTTGAAAGAATGTATTTTGATTATAAATGACATGGAGGTATAATACATATTTTGTTATTTGATTTTTGTATAGACTCCAAATATTTTGGTGATTGGTAGATGCAAAATGGATATATGATCTATTGGAGTACTTGATAGATGTAGATAGAGTTAGATTAGGTACATTGGGCTTGGGAGGCATCATAGACATGTGGTGGATCCCAGTTGGTGTTGATCTTGTGGTCATGTTCCTAGGAGCCTAGGAATGTTTGACCAATACACTTATATACGTGGTAGATGGGGATAACATAGAGGTTGGTATTAATTTGGAGGATGTCCATGCACTACTTGGACTTTTTATATTGGGAAAACTGGTGATCATAGGGACACTTGATAATGAAGAGGATAGATGAGCACTAGCTCAATGGGTGATGTGATTGGATAAGATTTATTTGAGATTGGGAGTGACTTTGTTAAATGTTTATATTACATATATTCTTGACATCTAAAAGGTTATGATAAGACTTGTGACAACATGAGTGTTGTGTCACAAGTCAGATGGCAAGGTACCATTATATGTGATAGCCTTGTGTTAATCCATATTAGATCAGGGGACACTCTATAACTTGGGTTATATCATTTAGGTTTAACTCATGCATGATATGTATGGGATGTTATCTAGAGGGTAGAAGACCATGAGACTAGTGGTGTTACTAAGCACCTAGATATATGAGAGGTTCTTGATGTACCAACTAGTTAGGTTACCCCATGTGGTCAATGAATAATTACATCAAGTTTTGAAATGGAGATATGATCAGGTGGTATGGGTTATGCCCCACTTGCCAGTGTTATAGTTGGTCACATGAGGAGAGACTTTGTGGTATCCTTATGCACAAATTGTGATAGTTTGGCTAAGTTAGGTTACTATGGCACTAGGGTTAGCACAAGTGTAGATCATGGGCCACTACACTTGGTAGGTAGAGCCACATATATTAACACTCTTTCTAGGATAGTTTAGACTCCCTCATCTAGTGGATCCTATAGTGGTAACTATATTTTGGGCATGGCATATGAGAGATCCAAGGGGGGGAAGAGAAGGAGTGCCATTTGAGAGACTGTAGATCAAATTATAGCATGTGAGACCATTGACTAGTCAAGCATGACATCTAGTAGTTAGAGGGGGTATGGACATGGATTTAGGAGTGTTGTAGGTACCAAAAATAACACCACAATAAAAGGATAAGCAACCACCTTAGTTACACCACTGATGGAGATGCTAATGGTGAGATAAATGATAAAGGGTGGTCATCCATGATGACTCATTAGTCAGCCTAGGTCAAAGCTAGTCTATAAAATGACTATTGAGGAGAATATTGAGACATGCATAGGTGGTGACCTTAGGGTTTGTGTTGATTATGAGGCATCCCATGGATGAGGTGATTGGGGGACAAGCCAATAGAGATACCATGCTTGAAAGATGAGAAAATGGGAAGATGGTGATTGGAGACACTGGGATAGGTGATAAATGTTGTAATTTTTAGTCTTTGAATATAGAATACTAGTTGTATATTATTGTAGATAGATAGATTTTGAGATGTATATGTGATTTGATATCTATCTAGTTTGAATTTTTTAGATCTTATAGATGAAGAGGAGGTCAGATGGGGATCCCTAGTGATGGGAGCACACCATGATATTCTAGATGGGGTGGTAGCACCATATGACACCACCACATTAGATGATCCTATGGTACTAACTATCCTAGCTTAGGTATGATGGTTCAAACTAGTAGGCGAGGCCATAAGGTAGCTAAAAACATGTGGAGATGGGTTACATCCACCAATAGGGGTGGGAGTAGGAGAGGCATAATCTTGGTAAGCCCTGACTAAGGAGAGAGTTGTGCATATGACTACCACTATCCAATTGGAATAGGTATAGTCCTAGGTGGCCAGCCTATAGGGAGAGGTGATAGGCTTGAGATCTTGGACAATCTCTTTACAATACACTATTTAGATAGGATAATCTAAAGTATCTATGGGTAGAATGGCTAGGTAATGAGATAGACATGGTAGAGCCCAACCATAGATCTAGAATGATGTATTTTTATAATTTGTATTAAAACACATGATATATATAGAGAGATTTGGTTTTGATAGTTAGATGTTAATCTTATGTGTTATATTTTGGTTGTGGTTATGAATGCATGGATATATTTCTTTCTAGCACATGTATTTTGCTTTTGTTTTATATTCTATAGGAAATATATGTGTTGTGTTTTCTTTCCTAGAATTATGTAATACACATTCATGGTTAAAAACAAATAGGTAAAAATACTTGGAAAAGAGTAATTAATCAAAAACAAATACATTACACACTATATCATGACGAGAAATGTGTAATAACAAAATATGACTAAGTATATGTACCTCCAATAATTTGAATGAAACCACTAGTGTTTGGTAGGGTGTTAAAGCAAACCACTAAGAGGCTAGAAGGCTTAGGGGTTCTATGGGCTACAAGAGGTCTATAGTGGCTATCTGGTTTTCTACCTTGTACTATGATATAGATATAATTACAAACTAGTTTGGGGATAACATGAACAAGTTCTCAAAGAATGTAAGCACCTCTAGCTGATCTAACTATAGTAAAGCAAGTGTCTAAAACTATACTGTTGGTTGCATAAAAAATATGAAAGAAATAATGTTGAATGAAATGGGATAACCAATGAAATGTAAATCTCAAAATTAAGGCACTTTTTGGCCAAATGAATGATGTTTTACAAATATGTTTTCACTAGATTTGAGCTATCCTTTCAAAGTAACCCTATTATTTTCTAATCATGCAATGTTCTTATTTTAACAAGAGCAAGAGAGAATGTTTGAGCAAGTTTTTTAGTGTGTTTTGAACATGTATATCTCTACTTATGCAATGAACTTTGGAAACTACTCTAAACAACATATAGAACAACTATTTCACTAAATAATTCAAACCCTAGCATATACACTATATAAACAATGGGGTTTCACTTTTCATAGAAAATTTCCCTCAAATCAAGCTCAAATATGAAGTGAAGATGTTCTACCAACTAGGAATCTAAGCTAAGAAATAATGTAAGAGGAACTAAGATAGGTGTAAGTTAAAGCCTAAACCAAGAGCCAAGAGTAAATGAGGAGGTAAAGTGAGAACTTGTAATGGTATAAGAGATCCAAACAAGTACACAAATTAGGTGCAATGAAAAATGTATGAGGTTAGGATAAGCCACAAGGAATTAGGAAAAATTGAGAGTAGTAATGGAGTCTCCAAGTAAGAGTGTAGCAACATATGGGATTCTCTATCCCTAATCAAGCTCAAGAGTGACAAAAATGAACCAAGAGAGATTCAAGAAGGCATGAGATTCAAGAAAGGGAAGAATAATTAGTAGTTTATGTAATGAGGAGAGAGATAGTCTCAAATGAATGAGAGAGAGACATATATCCCCACCTAAATCTGCCAAATGGCCTAAAACTAGCCATTTTTTGGTCATTTAGCTTCAAATTGGGGATTTTGGGCACATTTAGCCTAGGTCGTGGCCTAGGCCACAACTTTGGTGAAGGAAAAATGTAGCCTATGTCATGGGTTTACTTCACCCAAGTTGTTACCTAGGTTAAACAAGGCCTAGGGCTGGTTAACAGGCTCTCAAGAGGCCCTAGGAGGTCTCCAAAAAGGCCTATTCTATATGCAAAAGGCCCAATATGAACTAGGGATGTATGGGGGGTAGGAATATGATGTAAGAAAGGTCTAAGCATGTGGATAATGTCTCAAATTAGGATGAAAAAGGTCAATATTATACATGTGATCTGATGTATAATTATAGGGAAGAGTAAGGTCATAAGAAGTATGTTTACATATGCCCCCAAGGTATAAGTAGTCAATGTTCAAATGAACTTTTGTAAAAAAAGTCCACTAGGTTAACTCTTGTGCTTATTCATGCACTTAGCTATCAAATCAAGTTAGTTCTAGACATGATAGAGCTAGACGTGAGCATAGTAAGGTCTAGTACACAACATTTAACACATTATTATACTAGCAATAGTTTCACACAAGCTACAAACCTTGTACACTCACTCAAACCACAACAATGAAGGGACTAGGCTTAGATTGGGCTAGTTGACAATTGATGCAACTTGGGGCAAGATAGGCTCAAGTATCCTACTAGTGCTAGGCTATTTAGGAGAAGTTCATTAGGCATGAGTCTTCTCAATAGCATAAGTCCTAAGGTATAAATCCATCACTAGCTAGGTAGAGCTCTTAATGTTTCTAGCTATGAGAATATCTAGTATAGGGTCATTCAGTCACTTACGTAAGTCATAGGGATGACTTGGGTTCAAATGCTCATCTGCATGGTAATGCTCTAGGCATGGGTCTTAGGGCCTTAACACAACCATGTTCCAATACTTAGTCTATTTTACATAAGCTCAAGTCACTATATAGCACAAGGATGCCATTAGTGACCAAGGATAAACCTATATATCACAATACATTTAAGTAAATAAATATATCATTGTTATTATAAAACAAAGACATAACATGATAATGTGTTATCTATATCATAAGAATCAACACATTATTTATTCAAACACATTCTTCACTGACTGCATAGTTCAACATAGAAGTTCAATATATATAACACAAAGCATATACTCTTTCCTAACACTACTCATGCCTAGAGGCTCACAAGTGAGATTGGGTTATACATACAAATTCCTAATCTATCTTATGTAGCATGTAAATACTTAGGTTGACTCTCTATTTTGCTAGACCTTTGTTGCCTTAGTCACTTCCCTCTCTTTTTCTTCAAAAGAAGCCTTCTTTTATATGCAATTGGGCATCTCTTCACCAAGTTAGATGGGTGTGTGCCAAGTGATGAGCTATTGTGAGTCCACCAGCTCTACTACATTACCTAGGTCAGACAAGTGTATGTCATATGATGAGATATCATTAGGGGGGTCACTATTTGACCTATTCCACTCTTCCAACAATCATTTTTGGTAGGGATGTCCTTCGAAAGTTGGTGCTATGTAATCGTCTACTAGCTGGCATAAGATCTTCAAGGAATCCCCTAACTGATGTCAAAAGGTACAAAAATGGTGAAACTAATCTAAATATTTCCTTAAATTAGGATAAGATTAGTTAGATAAGTCCACATAGTTACTAAGAAAGGGGGCACAACATCACCCCATATAAAATTACTAGTCCTCCCTGGACTAGTCTTTTAGTTCCTTAGGTGCACAAAATTGGGGCACACCCAGCTCTAAATCTACCTTGAAATTTTCAAATCAATGTATAACACCCCTTATTTATTCCATTACATCATTTTCTTTAGTAGATGTGGCCTCAAGATCAAACACACCCATGATTTCTAGTTCCTTCCTAAAGGCTTCAATCCTTTCTTTTGTGCACTTAAACCCACCATCTAAAATCTCCCTTATTCACTAGTCTTCATTTTTAAGGCACAAAATACTACCTCTAGGTCTTACTCATAACTATTTATTTGGGCACTTAAGGATTTGACCTTTACCATTACTTAAATGTGCTCAATCCTATTTTTCATGGAGTGTTGGAATAAAGCATCCTTTTCCTCTTTTGCCTTCTTTAGGCATGCATCAATGACTATTGCCTAGTTGGTGAAGTTGGAAAAAATAGTTTCAACTTCCTCCATGCCCTCTTCTATCTTTCAAAGAGGTCTTTAACCATTTCCATATTTCTAATCAACTCTCTCCTTAGGGCCTCACAAGGGTCTTATTTCTCCTTGAACACTGGTGTCATCCTTGGTAGCATTTACTCTACGAGCATGAAAACATAATCAACTTCTTTCATCCTAGAGATATACACACCATCCAATAGGGATGGATCCACCTCTTCCACATGATCCACTAGTTATTTGTGCTTGAGATTTGTTGCCTCAATCTCCTTCTCAGTCTCTTTTTCTATCTTCCTCTAGCTACTAACATGAACATCATTGATTATGTTCTTGCATGCCACTGAGGAGGCCATCTTGATCAGGGCATTTACAGAGTGCATAGGGTTCATGTCATGAATATTGAGGAGATGATAATCATGCCCTTCCTTACACTTTTTGGCATGTTACATTGCCTTTTGTTAGAACCTCAAATTTAGGCTCATCCATGTAGCAATTCATCACCCAAGAAACTTGGTGGCATGTTAAGATCATATTAGTCCTTAGCGGCATACACTCCATCATGTAGAAGTCCTCATCTTCTTTAAATTCCTATTTCACCCATTCCCTATATCTTGGCTTATACTCCTTGTCCTCACCCAACTCTTCTTCTTTACTAGCATTGGTGCTTGAATCGGTGCCTTATTCATTTTCCCATTCTTCTTCTTCTTCTTCTCTTTCTTCCTCTCTTTCTCTAACACTAGACCCACCATCATGTTTTTCTTATAGGGGTTATTCTATGGACATTTCCCCCTTGTCCATGTCTTATTTTCATGAATCCATCTCCTTTATTTGCTTTTTTGAGGTGCTAGTATCACCTTATTTATCTTTAGTTTCCCCTTTGAGATAGGGAATGCCTATTGTGTAACTTATTCTATAATTTTAGTGAAGGTGTTAGGCACCTTTTTTGGTGTTCCTTACTTTCTTGGTTTTGTATTCATGGAAAACATCTTTTCTTCCCTTTGCTTTATCATCCTTACCCTTTCCTCCTAGATTGGTTTCTCCTCACTTACCTTTCTCTTGGGCTTATCTTTTTTGGCCTTTCTCTCTACCTCCTCTCTTTGTGCCTTGTCTTTCTCGACCTTCCTTTGCATGGTTTTCACTATACATTTCTTTTCTCTCTCTTTCATATTTCCTTGTCCTCTAGCCAATTGATCTCATCTTGGGACGTGCCCTTGGATTTCATTTCCTCATGCTTATGGTGTAACCTTAGCACTTTGTCAATATGCCCTTGGTTAAGGCCCATGTCCTTCCACTATTGCTATAGTTCTTCTTTCATCAACACACCTAAATGGGTTTCATCCTTAGGCTCTTTTCCTATCTCTCCTTTCCTACTTCCTTATTCTATTATCACCTTACACTCTTCCTCTTTTCTTTGTTCTTTGATCTCTACCATTTCAATGAATTTTTTTGGTACCCTTACCTTAGTCATTTATTCTTTTGTTTTTTCTCGTAAATCTTTCACACTTTGTATTTAAGCATCATTAAAGTTGACTTTCCTCAATCTTTACTATCATTTATCCAACCTAGTCTGAGGTGGTAGGGAGGGGGCCCATTCACTTGATGAGGACTTTTTGTCCTTGGGTATAATGTAAGTACCTATCCCACTCTCTTCTTCCTCCAACTCCTCTTCCTTAGACATGATTATTCTTTGCACCATAGGGGGTCCTTCTTCTTTTTCTTCTTTTTCCCTATGCTAGGGGAAGTCTTCATTTATGAAGTACATTTGCTTTAGCATAAAGGTTAAAAGAGATGATTCTCAATTTGAAGTGATATTATACCTTATCCATTCCTCAATTTCCTCTAAAGTCTCCCCTTTCATTTTATTTGGAAAATTTTTATTTTCTCTGGGTGGTAGAGTTCTTTCATCCCCAATCTAGATTGGGGGTCTTCCCTCTACTCAGTTCTCAACTCAACACTAGAAGCCTTCTTCTGTGGCTTCATATCATAGTAAAGTCTATGGATGAAGCTAAGTATGGTGACCTATTGAATGTGATCTATGTTCATGTGATCTGAGGTATCTTCTTCATCTTCAATTTCTCTTCCTTCTATGTGAGGAAACCTACATCTCAACCTTCACCTTTCTACATATAGTTCCTTAACTAGAATGTCCATCTACTATATGTTTAAGATCTAATGTAGTGCATCCCTAAGTATTCTACCAAGAAGGTGAAGGGGAGAGTCAGCCATCTTGACCTATTTCAATTCTTTAGCACCAAATTCATGATGTAGTAGTGTTACATTATGGCAAAAGTTATCATCCCAAATATACTTTTGGGGAGCCCTTAGGGGATGTACCACTCCATTATAAAGATGTTGATATACATTTTACACTAGTGAATTACACACATCTTGTATTTGGGGCTAAAAGTGGTAGGGAAAGTGTAGTCATTATATTTTTATGTGAGGGATTCATGGTGTTCTAGGAACACCCATAGATTATCTTCACTCCCATCTAGGATCCTGATTTCCTCCATCATGATCAATATGAGGATGAACCCCCACTTTAAGGTCCCCTTAGTGCTATGGAATTAAAAAATGTTTTTGATCAACTCCTTTATGATGAACTTTGTGATATTTAATTATACTCTCTATGCCATGTGATATGTGATGCAGAGGTATGCCTTTGACACATCCATCTATTAACTACCTAGACAAAATTTAAAACTCTTGAGGCATGTCACCACCCTCATATCAAGGTCCTCACACTTGTTAATTAGGATTGAAAAACCCCCTTGAAGTAGTTGAGGATCTTTTCAATGCACTCCAATTCTTCGTTATCATCCATCAGTTGATGGATGTCTCTATTGATGTTTGGGAGCCCAATTATGGTTTTGATCATCTACATAGAGATCTTCATGCACTATCTTACAAAATATATGTGGTCTTCATGGATGCACAAGAGAAGGAATTTGATAAATTCCTCTAGATTTAAAAAATAGAGTAACTCATAGAGCTGAGTTGCACCAAAAGTGGTCAACTTTTCTTGAATTAAGACATCAAATAGGGCATCACCTTTTAGCATCTTGTGCCATGTGTCTAACATCTAGTACTAAGACAAATCTTAGAAATGACTTGATGTTTGATGGTTTTATTCTTTGATATGGAAATTATTCACAAATGAGCACCAACTTTCCCCTACCTAAACCTCTAGGTGATACTACATGTATTGGTATGACATCTTGGTTAGAGCCTTGGTGTCTACCACTATTACACTATCAGATTTGACCCACTACACCTTGGTCTTGGTGGCCATCATATCTTCTATGATTTTCAACTTTTTGGGTTTTAACTAAATTAGTGTGGAACTTGCTAACTTCCTCTTCATCACCATTTTGAATTGGCTAGTATTTAATCTAGGGAGGTGTGGTTTTTTGAAGCCTTAAATTATGGTTAGGGCTTTTGTAGTCATGTGATCTATAGTTATGGTCTTAGATTTGAGCTTCATTGGATATTAATGATGGCCTAGGTGACATCTTCCTACTTTAATATTGATTATCTACATAAATATCTCTTTATGACCCTTCATACTAGCTTTACTATGAGCACACTCCTTAATGTGCTTCATTTCACTCTAGGTGCCTGAATCTATCAAATTCTCACTATGACAGAGTTCTTTCTCTTTGGCTATTTGCTATCTTGCTTGGTTTTATCAAGTCTAAATTAGAATAAATTTTATAACCTAAGCAAGTTTTTTGTTGATCATTTTATACCCTTCTCATGTCAACTACCATTATTAATGTAGGATTAATAGCATAGGTGATTTGATTTACTAGAAACTATAAAAATCTATGAAATCCTTAAAAATATCTTGTCTTATTTGTCCTACCAACATCACCTCATTGAATTCTCCTCACATATTTTGTAGTGAAGTGACATATGGTTTAAATGGTCACTTCTCACTCATTTCTAGGTAGATGCCAATTGTCTTATACATTTCTATTTATGCTTGAAAAATTTGGTGTGACCATCTTCTTTGTGGCAACCTATGTGTAGTTCCTCACATGCATGTGATTAAGGCTCTTCGGTTCCACTTTGTTTTATATCTATGCTCTTATTTCAAGTGTGCTTCTCTACCTTGGTCAATTTTATACACATCATCTTGCCTTAGCCTACCTTACCCATACAAATCCCTTGTAACAACCCTCTAATGCTTTGTTTCTCTCTTCATTCTATTGTGCACTTTTATAATATCCATCTTCACTATCTATCTTATGCTTAACCATGTTAAACATCTTGATTTACCTCTTAGGTCTCTAGTGTTGGATCAATTTATGTGCCTTCTTATAATTTTGATGCAAAAGTAGAATATGAGTGGTTTTTAATTAGACCTTCAAGTACCCTACATGGTTCATCTTGCACACATGTCACTTTTGTAGCTTTTGCTTGTGCCTGGTAAGATTCATGCACCCACTACTTATATGTCTAGCCTCATGAACATATGGGCATAAGTGATCAACTTACCCAATTAGAATTATGCATGAAGTATTAACACATCATTTCTTATGACTGTCATGTGCCACTCACAACCTCTGTACACTATACAAGTATAATTTTTTTTAAAGAATGGTTTAGCTTGTGCTAAATAGTTTCCTAGTTAGTTTACTCCCAACTAACTTGTGAAAAAGAAGTATATGTTTCCATTGTGTTATTACCATCATAATGCCTATGTATCTTCAATTGATTACAATTTAAATGCCTTGGGAGAATTCTAGATAACATGTGTAGCTTATATGTGCTTACTTCCAAGATTTGGTGGATGATGTAGGGACCCATCCACCAAATATACAATTTTCATAAGTGCTTGAAATACTTAAAATCATAGAGCAACACCAATTATCCTTTATTCATCTCCTTATGCTTGATATGCTTATCATGCTAGCACTTTTGGTGTGTCTTCTCAATCTACTAACACCACTTGGATTGGGCACGCTTCTCATCAAAACACTCCAAGTCTTCCAACCTTATGCTTAAATATTATTGGTTGTCTAACCAACCAATATAAATAATGTGTAAGGAAGGCACCATAAATTCTATAGGTAGGACTACTTTAACACTAAACACTAGTTGAAAGGGTATAGCCTTATTTAGGAACTTGGAAGCTATGTAGTATGCCCATAGTACCACTAATACATGATCATCCTAATCATTGTGACTAATGTCACATATCTTTGTTAGGCACATTCCCAAGATCTTGTTAAATGCTTTAGCTGTGTCATTCACTTGGGGATGATAGGGGTTGGTTTTGTGTTATACCACCATGTACTTAGTTATAAGGATGTGCACTATCTCATTGATAAAATGAGTACCCATATTACTATCTAGACTCAATGGGTACCCATACTAGCTTATGATGTTATCCCATATAAAGCACATGATTGTCATGGATATGCATTCTTTAGTTAATGCAGCTTTGGTGCACTTGGTGAAATAGTCAGTGGCCACTAAAATATATCTAACACCTATGTGCCATGCTATGGGAGTGATTGGCCTAATAAATTTAATGTTTCACTTTTCAAATGGTGCCTGGGTAAGAATGGGGATGAGAGGCATCTCATCTTAGTGGTTGGGATTTCTAGTATGATATCAAAGTAACATACCTTAACATACTCCTTTACATATTAAAATAAGCTTGGCCATCACAAGCCTAATTGAAATACCTTGTATGCCATTGCATCTTTAGCACAATGGCCTCCAATAATCCCTTCATGCAATTCCTATAGGATGGAGTCTCATTCATGTTCCAAAACACACTAGTTTAGGAATTCATCCCTACTTGCTTTTTACATCTCCCCCTCAATAATCTAGAAGGGGGTGTTATGGACCACAAATTATTTCTTATCCTTATTCGATAACAACTGGGGCACAATTCTAGACATTAGGAAAGCAACAATCTCGTTTAAGTCTTAAGGGACATGCTGGACTCAATATAGCTATGCATCTAGAATGTCATCCTCAATTGGTGCTACTACATCCCTAGAATTGGTGTGGGACAAATGGTCTGGCCCTAAGTTCTACTTTCTAGGTTTAATGATAATAGAGAATATAGAAGAGAAAAAATCATCTTCATTGCACTCATAGAAAATAGGCTTCTGTATGAGGTACTTGAGCACCTCATGATCTATGAAAAAGATGAATGGGGTTACCAATAGGTATTGCCTAAATTTTTGTAAGGCATAAACCATTATCAATGCCTCATGCTTAGTGGTGGTGAAATTATAATTTACCTATGTCAATTTTCTATTTGCAAAGGATATGGGGTGGTCTATCTTGTCTTTGCCTAGTTGCACCAATATGGTACCAATGTTATAGCCCAAAAAAATGGAACAAAAATGTTATAAAAAAGTCTACTAAGTTAGATTTTATGCTTAATCATGCACTTATCTATCAAATCAATTTAATTCTAGATTTGATGGAGCTAGGAACAAGCATAGTAAAGTTTGGCACACAAAATTTAACACATTATTGCATTGACATCAATTCCACATAAGGTGCATGCCTTGTGTACTCACCCAAAGTGTAATAGTGAAGGGATAAGGCCTATGTTAGGTTAGTTACCACATGGTGCAACTTGGGGTTAAAAGGGATTTAGTCATGGGAAAGATAGGTTCAGGTGGCCTATCGATGATATAATATTTAGCGGAAGTTCATTAGGCATGATCCTTCTCAATAGCATAATTCCTAAGGTATAAATCCATAACTAGCTAGGTAGGGATATTAATGACACAAGCTATGATAATAGATAGTATAGGGTCATTCAGTCACCTAGGTAAGTCATAGGGATGTCTTGGGTTCAAATGCTCATCCTCAAGGTAATACTCTAGGTGTAGGTCTTAGGGCTTTGGTGCAACCATGTTCTAACACTTTGTCTATTTTAGGTAGGCCAAATTTGTTATATGGCATAAGGATTCCATTAGTGACCAGGGATAAACCTCCATATCATAATGCATTTAAATAAAGAACTATATCATTATTATTATAAAACTAAGACATAACATGACAATGTGTTATCTATATCATAAAAATTAACACATTATTTATTTAACCACATTCTTCATTAACTATATAGTTCAATATACAAGTTCAATATATATAATGTAGATAATATACCCTTTCCTAACACTACTCATGCCAAGAGGCTCATAGGCAAGCTTGGGTTATGCATACAAATGCCTAATCTATCTTATATAAAATTTAAATACTTAGGTTGACTCTCTATTTTACTAGAGCTTCACTACCTTAGTTTCCTCCCTCTCCTATTCTTCAAAAAAAGACTTATTTTATAAGCAATTGGGCATCTCCTTACTAGGTCAGATGGGCACATGCCAATTGATGAGTTGTCATGAGTCTACCGACTCCATTACATTGCCTAGGTTAGATGAGGAAATGTTGTATACTAAACTATCATTAGGGGGAAATTATCTTACCCACTCCACTCTTTTGACACCTATGGTTCTCAAGCTACCATGTAAAAGTTTTGGCAAGGATGTCTTTTGAAATTCAGCACCATATAACTACCTACTAACTAGTATAGGATCCTCAAGGACACCATTTGCTAGTACTAAAAGGTACAAAAAGGGAGAAACCACTCTAAATATTACCTCATGCTAAGATAGGTTCAATTGGCATGGTCCATGTATTTTATATAAAATAGGTCCCAACATGGACAAGGAGTGTTGTGTAGTACCTAAAAGACACACCAAAGCAAAGAAAAGAAAGAACTATAAAGAAAAAAGGAAACATTACCTACACTTACTAGATAAGGATGGCAATGGTAAAAGTTGATGATTTGATCCATGGGTGAGAGTGTAAATGTTGTGTAATCCAACTCTAGCTATAGATCTAACTACTATAAAGAAGGGACATAATTAACATTAAATCACATCATACTATCTAAGATGGCATTCACTAGGGCATTAGCCCTAGTGTTCTCCCTATAAGGGATATGGGTGAATTGGATGTCCTAAAAGAAAGAGATCAAATCATGTGATACCTCAAAGAGGGGGAGAAACTTAGAGCTAAGGAAGGCCTAGACACCAGTGACTTGAGACATAGCTAAGAGTGAGTTAGAGAATAAATTCACATATCACATACCTAACTCATGGGTGTTGGTCAAGAAACCAATGATTATATGATACTCGACAACATTATTCATCTTACTATTAATGAAGCAACTAGACATAATAAGATCATGTCCCTATTGATCATCGATAATCCAATCCATAGTTACTAGTATTATATTGCCTTGACTACCACCATCGATTTGAATCACCATTAAGAGGTACACCTAATGGGGATTGAGGACATAAGACAAATGACTATAGAAAGGTAATCTCAAAGTGAAGCTGTGTAAGCAAGTTACATGAGGGAAATAAATAATGAAATTAAGCCACAATCATAATGGTTGACTAATACTAGCCATGGTGAGAGGTAATAAGGTATAATGGGGGGAAGTTCAGAGAAGATGAAGACTAGTTGACAAGACTAGAGCAAGTCCCAAACCACCATAGCCAGTTGACAACCCTACATGTAACCATGACAAACAAGAAAGAGAGGGAATTATAATAGATTAGCTATGGAAAAGTAAATAAATGACTACCTAAAAGAAGTATAGCAAGTAACTTATATCCTTAGGTGCTCATGAGATGAGACAAGGGTCTGGGAGGTCAATAGGGACCCATAAGGGGTCAAAAAAACCAAAATGGGGCTAAAGTAAGCCCAAAGAAGCCTCAAATTTAAAATTTGAGGATATCAATATGTTCAAAATGTGCCAAAACTTGTAAGATAGAGGTTTTATAGTTTGAAACACAAAAATGGGTGAAAACCCCAAAAAGGGTCCACAAAAAGCAAGAAAAGGGTGGTAAAAAAAGGAAAAAAGAGATAAAAGAGGTCATTTTCACTCTAAGAGAGCCCATAAGAAACCAAATCCCAAGAGGAGTATATGAGGACATGAGAGAGAATTAGAGACACACATGATGGTATAGGTAAGTCTGATGAACAACTTTTGTCAAATTTATTAATTTTTTGGGGGTTTGGGAGGCCCTAAATGTATTTTGACTCATTTTAGGTGATTTGGTAAATTAATCAAGTGGAAAAAGTAGTCAAAATGATGGGATAAATGACATGAAGAAACTAGAACCAACGTGGGTCCAAATAGTGCCTTATAGAGAGAGAAAAGAGGAGCCCTAGGGGCTCTCAAGGCATCCCAAGCCTAGGAGGCCCTGGCTATGGATGTACCTATCTAGACCACAACTTTACCCCAAAATCTATGGCCCTAGGTAGCAAGGTGCCAAAAAGGGCCTCTAGGGAGCTTAAAGGAGCCTAAGAGGTCTTGAAAGGGGCCAAAAGAGAAGGGAGGGAGAAAAAAGAGGTAGATAGATAGAAAACATAGCAGTTTACTAGTTTTTAACTTGCTTTTGCTATTTTTTTTGGCTAGTTAACTAATCCATTTTCCTATTTGTTTACTTTTGTGGACACATGGAGGAGTTAGCCTACCAAAAGAGGGAAGACCCTCATAGGTGAAAGAGAGGCCAACATGACTAGATAGACTACGTGAGGTGACCAACTAGGAGAGAGTTCCTACATGGTTGGCTAGGAGGCCAACACTCTACCAATGATAGACCAAGATCACCTACAAATTGTTGGAATTTAGTAGCTAGTACGTGTACCCTCTTTGTGTTACTCTAGAGACCTAGTGAATGCATTAGTGACCACATGGGTACCCAAGAGGTATGTGTTCTATATGGGGCTTGAGCTAGAGGCCATCCTCAACATAGAGGATGCCTATAGACTCTATGCGGTAGAGCCGATGGGCAGAGAGATAGAGCTACCATCAGTGCATGACATAGTAATAATAAATATTTACTTAGTGGGATCCCACCTATATCAAAATAAGCATGGAGTATATATTTCATAGTCATCTCCAAGGGTACCCACTCTCTAGATAATGATAGTAGGGACCATAGTCAGGAGGCTCTACACTAGTAAGAGTATAGAATGGCTACCACTATCATGGATAAGAGTTGTCTAATGAGCTAAGGGAGGACATAGATTTGCTTAGGGATAGTACATCTTAAGAGGTTTATAATAATAGTTAGATTACATCTGGTGCATAAGGTTGGTAAAATTGACATAACCTATTCTACTCATGCCGTAGGCCTATGAAAGGTTCCCACTGATGTGGATAAGTATGCCATATGGAAGTAAGGCATACCCTACACTGAAGGAGGGCACAACATTGGCTGTATGGTTCATAGAGAGGGTAGGGCCCATGCATACCACCTTGGTTCTAGACATATTATTGAGATACATCAAAGATCCCTATAGGTCTATAACACAATCAAAATATACTAGGGTAGAACCCTACATGGGATGGGAGGAGCTCCAAGGTCCATAGGGATCATACTATCATATAGGGAGGTAGGCTCTGTGAGGTATATGGGCACATCTTAGGTTAATTAGAGGTGAGCCTATCTGATATCATAGGTAGAGTGAAGGAGGAGATGATGAAGAGAGGCCACCATAATGATGACCACTACTACCAATAGGAGTAAAACTAGTAGGGGAGCCATAGATGCCATCAACACTACTAGGTAAGATAAGTGTATTTTCTAGATATCACTTCATCTTGATACTTAGCAAGATTAGATATGTGACTAACATATGTGCTTTATGTATATGTGTGCATTAGACCAGCCTAGAGGGACTAAACCACAAATTTACCTCCTATTGAGGGATATATTCCTTGATGTGGTAGGCACACCATTGATGGATTAGGTCGCACATTTGCTAGTGGGGGTAGAGCCACATACTTAGTTCTAACGTGTGGGTACAAAATCCTCACTCAAGTTAGTGAGGGCATGACATAGGATTCCACAACTAGAAGATGAGTCAACAAACCATAGGGAAACTCTAGTAAAGACCAAGATGAGAATAGAAAGAGGAGAGGTTGAGATTTATTATCTATGAGCTGAGCTAGTTAAGATCAGACTAAAGGAGCTAAGGCACCTAGAGTGAGGGATAACTGGGTGTCTACACTAGAGGAGACCATATCTTGATTGGCCAAGAGACAAAGATAAATATCTCTACCTAGAGCATGAATATCATAGATATCACCTAGTCATAAGCTAACTGGACATTCATATGTATCCATGCACATGTTAGTTTTTAGGGACTATGAGCCCATATGATGTACCTAGAGAAAAACATGTATTTTTTGTGATATATATATAATGGTTTTCTTATTATTAACATATGTCTATATATGATTTTATGTGTGATGTGTATGCTTCATCTGATATAGACTACTAGATACATGTGATTAGATAGTATGAACTACTAATAAAGAAACCATGTGCACACACATATAATAGTGGCACAGAGGTTAGTGGTGATATAAGAGAGGAAAGGTTCATCTTACCACCATAGGTGACTTTTTTGGAGGGCCACATGGGCCCTAGACATGAAATGTCTTGAGGTGAAACCCATTGATCAGGTGTCATAGGGGTTTTCCTTTGAGGGTCAAGAAGTGAAAAGCCCCATTTTCTAGAAAGGTAGTGATGAAAAAAAGGCCAAACCATTCATGTGTGAGTTTTCTCTTGTTACGGTACTCTTAATTAAAAATAATAATTATATCACCCACCTTGAATAGATGAGGGTACACCAAATTATTGAATAAGTGGTGATAATGGTGTTGGTAAGAATGGTTATACTCAAGAGTAGCTAGGCATTTCTCATCTAACTATTTAAACTCAACAAGGTGAGAAACACATTCTTCCTCATCAGAGAGACAACTAAATGTCTTAACATGTAGTGAAGGGATCAATACCTCTAAAATAAGAACAACCTCATACCCATACATGAGAGAGGATGAGGTTGCCCCTAAGGCCATTCAAAAGATAGATTGATAAGCCCAAAGGGTAGGATATAGCATGATATTCTAGTCTCTCTTAGAATGGGCAACGGTACGAAGAAGCATCTTCAAATTTTTATTAAAGACTTTACTTTCCCATTACCCTAAGGGTAATGGGTAGATGAGAAATGGAGATTGAACCCAAATCATTGAGTGAGCTCATGTAACATGGGGATTTGGAATCCCAAGCCAGTATTAACCATGATTATTATAGGAACCCTAAACCTATAAATAAGTTGGTTTAGGATGAACTTGGAAATGGTCTTCCCACACATGCCACTGAGAGGCATGGCCTCAACCCACTTCATAAAATATTCAATGGTGGTGAAGAACTAGTGATGGCTAGAGAAGAGGTAGGTTTGAACTCACTAATGAAGTGAAGAGCCCAAACTAAGAAGGGCCAAGTGGTTAAAATAGAGTGTAATAGGTCTGCCAAGGCATTCATGAAAAACCTTGTTACTAGGCATATCCTACACTTCTTAGCATACTAGACTAAATCCTTAACAAGAGTAAGCCATTAATATCCCATCTTGATAATATAATAAGTGGTGGCCTACCCTCCTGGGTTGCCACCACAAAAACTCTTATAGGACTCCTCAAGAAAGAGAAGGATATCTTTAAGGGCAAGGCATTGCATAAACACATCATTGAGACCCCTCTTAAATGAGACATTACCAATGATGACATAGTAGATAGTGAGCTTATGGATCTAATAGCATTTTTATGAAGACACAGTGTTTGGATAAGACTAGTCTACAAGGTAATAGGAAATGTCTTGATACCAATCATACTTGGATACCTCAACATAGTCGATCAAGTAAACCATCTCATCAAGAAAGGCATCATCAAACAAACTGCACTCATGTTGGGTAGTGGACACTTAGTAAGTTGGTCATCTATAGCCAAGCCCTTGGTGGAATTTTGGTTAATGATACAGAGGTTAAACTCTTAAATACGCATGATCCACCTCACATCCTACCAACAAGATGCATCTTGTTGAGCAAGTAGTGAAGTGGATTAGATTGGACAATCACATTGGTAGTCTAGCCCAACATGCAATGTCATAACTTCTTCATGGTGAATATGAGATAGAGGTATTGATTCTCAACAAGAGAATAGTTGAGTTTAGGGGTAACCAATGTATGAGAGATGTAATAAAAAATTCTTTCCTTATCAGTGTCATCCTTTTGGCATAACATGCGCCTAATGGAAAGATCAATGATAGAGGTGTATAAGATGAACTCATTCCCCTCAATGGGTGCCATCAAGATGGGAATATTATGAAGTAGATTCTTCAATTCCTTGAAATCCACTTGGACTTCAATAGACCATAAGAACTAAGTGTTCTTTTGTAAGAGACATGTGAGGGGTATGGATTTGTGAGCATACTCCTCAAGAAAGCATTTTAGAAAGTTGAGTCTTCCTAGGAAGGACTACAATTGGATGAGGTTATAAAAGGGAATAATCTCAAGAATCACCTTGATTTTATTGGGATCCACTTCAATTCCCCTTTGTGAGACAAGGAAGCTAAGAATATTTTTAGTTGAAACACTAAAAATGCAATTCTTAGGGTTAAGACTGATGTGATATTCTCAAAGACTCTTAAAAATTATTTTAAGGTCTTGCACATGCTCATCCTACTTACATGATTTTTCAAGGAGATCATTGACATATCAGTCAACTATCTTATGGATAAGGTCATGGAAAATGTGGGTCATGGCATGCTAATATGTGGCCCTAGTGTTCTTTAGACCAAAATACATGATGACATAGCCGAAGGTACCCCATGGGGTAGTGAAAAACATCTTGTATTGGTCTTCAGGTGTAATTTGGACTTGTTTATACACATATACACCATCCATGAGGTATATGATCTCAAAACTAGTGATAGAACCAAAAATATGATATATCAAAGGTGTAAGAAAGTTATCTTTTAGGTAGGTCATATTGAGATCCCTAAAGTCAATGAAAATCCAAATAGCCCCAATCTCTTTTAGAATGGGGATTATTTTAGAAATCCATTGGGGATAGTCAACAACTTGGATAAAGCCAAATTGGATGAGTTTCTCTATTTTTGATTTGACCAACTAGGAGATTTTAATAGCCATGGGCCATTGCTTTTAGTGAATGGGCTAGGTCTCACTGTCCATAATGACATTATGGATTACTATGTTAGGATCCATGCCCTTCATATTGCTGGGTGAATATTTTGTCATCAACTAACTGATGACAAAATGGATATATCAACCATAGTACAAGGAGATTTATGCCACAAAAAGTGTAGGTTTACCACATCTTAATGAGATAAATCTCTCCTCTCATCAAGGGGAGGTTCCCTATGAAACACTTATATGATATATATCTATATAAATAAATAGAAAATAATACTCAGGGTAGTATAACACCATCCATCTCTCTTTTTTTAGAGATGATGTTCACAGAACAAAAGAGAGAGGTCTCAATTGATGGCTAAAAACATTCCTCTTCTTTCAAAAATGATATCTAATGCATAGCAAAAAATCTCCTAGAGTAGTAACAAGGTCCACAAATAAACCCATGAAAGTGCAAAGACTTCCATTGCTTCCTTCACTGATTCAGAGCACACGTAACAATAGAGTGAAACAAAGCCCAAAGTCTTCACCTAAAACTATAATAGATAAAAGGGTAACCAAGATAAAAGTATCTCAAAGTCTTTCTTTTATCCTTTAGAAACATCTTTAGATAATTTCAAAACACACACTTTTCTTATTAAATTGAATAGATGAGAGATTATCAGGAAAGAGAATATAAGAACTATTTCTTAAGTAGCACAAATTACTTCAACACAAACTCTGAAATTAACCTGTTTCTCATTCATTTGATAAAATATGATTTAAAAATTGAGCACAAAGTCTCAAGAAGTGTCTCAATTTCAATAGAGTTTTTTCTCTTAATTATCCAAAGATCCATTTACAAAAGAGGTTCCCTCTATATATAGGGAGAAACCTTCAAAATTGGAAAAAGATTAAAATATTGAAAACCTAGTCAAAGATGAGTCAGCATTGACTTTGGGACAATTTCCAAAATTTTTACATGTAATTACATATTAGAAAATTACATGCACTTTTACATGACAAAAGTACATGGGAGAATGTCCCAAATTGATTACAAAATACATGTGAAGAAAGAAGAAAAGAGAGAAAGGAGGAATAATTCAACTCTTGCCATTAGACTTCTTCAGATGAGCATCATACATGGCAATAGATGCTTGAATTAATATACTATCTAGTGCAATGGTATTCTTGAAGATTAATTTGGCTATGATTGTAGCATCTTTCAATGCTGTGATTGCTTTGGCATGACTAGTTAACCTAGTTCTTAAATTATCTAGAGTTAACTGAGTATCTAAAATGTTATCCACATAAGTCTTTGAAAATGCTTTCTCTTTGAAATTTCTTTGGATCCTACCTTTGAATTCCTGAATCATCTCTGCTACTGAAATAAAATGATTATCTCTAGAGGTGAGTTTGTAAGGCAATTCCTCCAATCTATTCAATAGGTTGGTGTCACTTTTCACACCGACATCCTTGGAAGACTCGAGATCTTCGATCAACTCCTTAAGTACCTAGATCCTATATATCAGTGATTATTTGATTTCAACATAAGAATCCTTGTTGGAAATGAAACTAATTGACACTAAGGTGTGTTTCTTCAGAGATTTCATCTTTAACCACTTGCTAATATATTTATTTATATTGTCAATATCTTGAGAAATAAGAGAGATGAGGTCTTCTAAATCTATCCTTATTTTCTTCATTTTCTTTGTCTTCTCAACAACCTCTATAAGCAAGTAAATTCCTTGTGTATGCATATTTTCTATATAATATTCAAGTACTTTCCCTTTCATGTAGGTCTTCTCTACTTTCTGGATAATAGGACCATATATGGAAAAGGCTTCTGGGGTCATCGCTTCAAGAGCAAAAGTGAATCTCTTGACTACCAAAATCAATTGTTCTATCTTTTCCTTGTAAAAATCTTTCATCTCTTTCTCCCTATCAAATTTTTGGACCATGATATCCATTGCAGACTATAGATCCCTCTTCACACCCTCATGAGTTACTTTCCCCAACTCAACATGAGAAATGGAGTAGCTGCTCATGTAAAAATTTTCTAGGGTGGCATCTTGTGGAGGTTTGGCTATCTCCAAATAATTTTTGCCCCTTTTCCTCAACCATTTTTGAAAGGATCCTTGGCTTCTTTGGGGTCTTAGCTTTCACTGACACTATTTTGCCAAAATCAACGTCATCTACAGAGATGGCTTACTTCTTCCTTTTAGGAGTGAAAGATAATAACCAAGGTGGGAAAGTAGAAGCACTTACCATAGTAACAGTACTTACATCTAGTGTTACTAGGTTAACCTCTACACTACTAGTGGGAACAATAGGCATAGTGGGTGTAGCTAGTGAAACTGTATCAACTGCTAGTTAGTCGATGGTAGAACTATCTCCAATATTGAAACAAGGAGATGAGAGATTAAGGATAGACCCTGAGGATCGAAGGACATCTCCAAAAGTGCCTTGAGGGTCACCAAAAATAAATCTAAAAGGAGAGGTAGCTCTAAAATAAATAATGTTGATGGGAAAAAGAGGTGAAGGAGTTGCCATAGGGGATTGGGGTGGAGAAGAAAAAACCCTTGCAAGTGGTTGTACCCCCTCTTGGGGAGATAGAGTTTTGGTTCCCTATTGCTCTGAAGGCCTATCATCTATCTCTATCCATTCTAACATCTATTCTTGAGTGCTTTGTCCTCCAACACCCATAGCTGTGTATTCTAGCTCTTTCTCTGCAAGCTTTACTTTCTTTGACACAAAGATGATCCTAGGCTTGTGAGGCTTAGAAGGAGAAGGAACATCACCTTTATTATTATTCATGTTCTCTACTCTCTTCCTTATTTCCTCTTGGAATTTAGCCTCTGATCTTGTGGTGAATTCCTTTAATGTGATCCATTTGGTTGCCAACCAATCATTGGTGTTAGCCAATATGGGTTCAAATCTCATTCTTAAAGAAGTCAACTCCTTTTGGGACCACTGAATTGGAGGAAGAGGAGAGTTAGCAAATTTTTCAACCAAGTATCTATTGTTCATTATCTTTTTATCATCAACCAAATATGGGGGAATATTTGCAAGCTTTAGATATTCAGTCTGCTCTAGAGACAGTTTGTTGTAGTACATTCTTTTAATCTCTTCCATTGTTCTCATGTCTATCCAGATGTCTTTAATCATGGGTTCATGAAATTGAGTCTTTCTTTTGATCATATATTTGACACCCCTATAGTCAAAATTGGGCCTTCTTTTGAACTACTTCATGGTGACAAGTTGCATTTCAGTCTCCATTACCCTTTCTTTGGCAATAGTCAAAATTGAGTATCTACCAATTTCTATTGGGAACTTAAAACCTAGCTTCTTAAGTTACATTTGCTTAGTGTGTATGATAATAATCTATCTACACATCTCCATTAGGACTAATTTGTTAAGAGGAAATATGGGGAGCATGTAGGGATAACCTTGGAAAAAGCCAACCCATAGATAGCAAAAGGAGGGGAGTTATAAAAACATGCAGCCAAAATCATTGACAACCATCTAGGCTTCATCTGATACTCTCTTCTATTCTAGTTGAGGATCAAAAAGGCACAAAAATATTATGAAGAAGGCATCATTTACCCTCCTAAAGTGACAGATTGATCCTTTTAGTGTCAACAGAGGGTAATATGAATAAACAGGGGTGGTTCTTCTATATCCTTCTATTGTCAAACCTAGAAAGGTTTGCATTAAAGCTACGATGTATACTAAGTATGAAGTCATATAGAACTTCAAAGTAGTAGACACCTTTGTCAATTTCTCATGAAGAGCATTGATGATCTGTTCACCCTAAAAGATGACTTGTTTCCCTTGTAGAATTATCTTAATAAAGGGATACATCCATTCATGGAATTGGGAAGAAGATGGTAGAACTCATACTCTACTGAGAAGAGTAATTAAGTCACCAACTTCCTTTATAAAATCACTTCTCAAAAAATTCCTTGGCCATCTACACAAGTTGGCTCTGGGAGTCTTAAGCCATCTATTGCTCATCACCTTTTTCACCTTCTCAAAATCTTTGTCATATTCCTTCTATGCCTCAATGAATTTGATATTAAATACTTTGGTATTAGGAGGGTACATGAAGAATTTATTAATAAATTTAGGGTCTAGTCAAATTATCGCATTGCCACTGGCATCTGACACTGTCCTAGTCTCTCTGTTATAGAACTAGGTGTATTGGAGAATGAACTCTATGTGATGCATCACCACAAGGAAAGAGGAGACTAGATGGATGTTGCTTTCAATTATTATTTTCATCTCTAAGCTCAAATTTGCTTCCTTGGTTCTCTCCAAGAACTTAGCGATATCTAAGTGGTCGATCTCTGTGTCTCTAATGTTGTCGACATTAGAAGTGATCGAGGTGATTGGGAAAACACCTTGATATTGGTACTTCATGGCCTTCGACTTCTTTAGAGAAGCTTCAGTCATTAGGACAAGCCTTTTTTGAGAGCACATTGATGAAGGAGGATCTTTAGGGGGAACTGCGATAAGAATCATGATCATGTAATTAGAGAAAAATTGGCAATTTAGGGAAATTATATGTCGGGTGATCATGACCAAGGAAGGGCACTTGACAGGGATGAGGTACAAATGGATTAGAAAGCAAGAGGAAAATGGGGAGGAGGTGCAAAAAATGGAAGGAATGAAAGTTCTCTAGAGTTAGAGAAAAAATTGAAAAAAAGGGTACAGGGGTGGTAAAAATTACTGCCATGGCATGTGAGATGGGTTACATGCATAGGCATCAATTTTTTTTGCCTCTACATGATAAGATAATAAAAATGCATTGGTGGAAAAATTTGCCACCTATGCATATAGGGGGAATAATGTGTAAGGTTATCAAAATTTGATGCCCTTACACTTATGAAAATTAGGTGTAACCATGGTGAAATTTCCTACACTTACATCGTAGATGGGTCGAGTTGCATCGGCAGCAAAATTTGTCATCGGTGTAAGAGATGAAATGTAGTGTTAGGGTGGAAAAATTTTTCCACCCTTACATAGGTAAGAAGACTATTAGGAAAAGGGAGGGCGGCAAAAATTGCCACCCTAACACTGAGGAAAAGCAAGAAAATCTGAATGGGGAGGAAGGGGATGGGAGGAAAGAAACGTGACAAAAGGAGAAAAGCATCTCAACTGAGAGGAAGGGAAGATGAGGAAAGGAAAAATAAAAACTTAAAAAAGGGGAGGAGAGAGAGAAACCTAGAAAAGGAAATAACACAAAAATGTAAAAATAAATACCTACCTAAAAATAATGCATGATGAGAGCTTGAATCTGATGAAACACGCTTCTTCCCATTTGCTGGATCATCCAGAGGTAGAGGGTAGGAGGAGGAATGGAAGAAATGAATCAAAAATAACCAAAAAGAGATTAAATGGGGTGAAAATCACCCCTAACCACTTGATGCACATGGCCATAAATGCCGTGTGTGAAAAATGAGGTAGTGTAGGGGCGGCAAATTTTGTCACTCCTACACTAAAGTTTAAAAGATATGCAGGGGTGGCAAAATTTGCCACTTCTACATGGCAAGGAGGAAAATTTAGGGGTGGTAAATTTTGCCATTCTTGCATTTTGGATGTAAGGGCAAAAAAAAATTCTGCCTTCACATGGAAAAGATAAAAAGATGTATTGATGGCAAAATTTGCCGCCTTTACATGAAAATGCAAGAAAAAGACTAACTCTGGGGAAATGGAAAATTTGTCCCCTGGTCACATAGAGACTATAACAACTTTTGCATTTTTGGTAAAACATAATAAAGAGACGTTATGAACTTTAAATGATGCCAATTGAGCAAACATGAGAACAAGAAAAACTCATCTCAAAAAATGAACTTAGGGAGAAAAAGGTGAAATAGACAAGTTTCGTAGGGGCTGTTCCAAAAATGAGCATAGCTAATTTTTGGAACAACACATATCAATGTATTCCTAAGTGAATATATCTAAAAATTCACTTTAAAAAGTGACCAAGACATCCCATTACTCAAGATCAAGACTAGTGTTGATCTTGATGATCTTAGGCCTTGATAAAGTGAAAAGGTTGACATCTATAGATCTTTTGACATACATATAATTTCCTTCCTCAAAACACTTATGCATGGGAGGGAGTGACTCATCTAACACTTTATGTTTAATCACCAGGAAATTCACCATAGGAAGGCCCATGGTTGGTCCACCTATGAGAGACATCTCCTAACCAAGGTGATCAAGGGGATAATGATACCTTAGATAATCCTACATGATCCTGGTATAATACTTTATCTCCTTAAATAGGTTTCATGTTAAAACATAAATGAAACACACTTGAGATTAGACTTGACCACTCTAGTGATATCAATGGGAGATGCATGGATAGATACTACACTTTGATGGGTAAAACAAGACATAAGGGGGAGCTCAACATCTAGAGAGACATCATTAAAGAGATCTATGAAAATATATGGGTTGGCTTGGGGTCATGGAGTATAAGGGGGAATCAATTGATGTGTGCTAGAATCTAAAGGGACAAATGTTGATTGATACTCAGTCAGGTTGAAATGTTAATCCTTAAATAAATGAGATTCATAAATAGGGGGTATATGAAAATATACATACCCCTATGAGGAGATAACTAAATCCTTAATTGAGGGATTTGTCTTTATGTAGAGAAAAACCCAGGGATCTAGGTCAACCTCTAAGGTTTGAACTTCACCTTCATGTACAAACTACACCATGCAGAATGTAGTTGACACAATGGCTTACATGGCATTGGTCCAAGGACAAAAAATAATCATATTGTATAAAAATATCAAGGTCTAACACATAGAACTTGATTATGATAATCTTAGGGCCAAACTTGACCTAGAGCTTTATGTTCACAACTAGAATAACTATGTCATTGTTGAGACTAACATAGTTATAGTAAGAATTAGAGAGCTTCTTCCAACTAATCCTAAGCTCGTTAAACACACACAGGGGCATGATGTTCAATGTAGCTCCTTCATCAATAATGCACCACTTTATTTGGAAAATATCCACTGAAGTCTCAATGTATAGAGGGAAACAAAGCTACTTTTTAAGAATTGAAGCATCTAAAAAAGAGGTTGGGTTGAAAGATAAGATGGGAGGATGAGGGTGTTCATATGTGTTGTAGTTAAATAAAACTTTGACATCATCACATAGTAAAGCCTCATGAGGGAGACCAAGCTCATCAAATACAATATCCATTTGTGTAGGGAAAAGGTGAAGAATGTCCTGAATGGAGATCCTAATTGAGAGGCCTTGCAACTCCTCTATGATGAAGTAATGATGTTGTCTAGCCTAGGGAGGAATGTTATGACTAAAATCAAATTTAACCTTAGGATTTCCTATCTCCATGGGTTATATCAAGGGTTCAACACCATTAGTCTCTCCAATGGGTTTGGTGGAATGGTTGGAGTGCATGTTGACAAATCACTCGTACCTATTAGAGGTTATGTCCATATTAGTAATAACCTTACTACTCTCGCTCTTGGATTTCCCTCTTGAATCAGCCTAGGAAAAATATCTAGAAGAGGTAGAAGAGCAAGAAAAGAAATGTAGGACCTTAGCCTTTGATTTATTATTATTCTTTTTCTTCTTCCCCTTATCTTGGTCATGTAGAGGCTCATTAAAAATATTCAACTTTTGGTTAGGTTCCATAGGAGGAGAAATCTAAGATAAAGGTGAGGCTTGTGCATTAGATTTCTAGGCAACACAATTGTTGTCATCATTCCACCTCATATAATGGAAGTTTCAAAACTTGGTGGGGTTGTAAGGAAACACCATCCATTTTTTTGTTGTGATTGAGTCAAAAGACTTTTTTCAGTTGGTTCTTACATAAAGCATTGACTTCATGGCTTTCCTTCTTGTCCTTATTCTCAGTAGGAAAATTAGTGACACCATTACTAGTTATATTATGATTATGATCACATGAAGAGGATGAATTTTGAGAAGGTACAATATATATTCCCACATTCACCTATAACACTTTTATATTTAGACACTTATTAAAAAATTCATCATAAGACGTAGGTTCATGCTTGAAGACCTCAAGGTGAACCTCCTACCTCAATTCTCACTTTAACATATCATAAAGTTGGTCATTCAAGAACTGAGTCCTATATGTATGAATAATTTAGCACCATTTATGCACAAAATCAAAGTTTGACTCACCTTTGGCTTATGCCATGGAATTGAGTGATTGTTGACATTAAAGGGTTTAAAAATTTCAAAATATTAGAGGAAGTCATCTAGAAGGAGCTGAAAACTAAAGAGAGAATTTGTAAGTAGATTCTAGAACTAGATAAGAGATTTAGATCATAGAGAATGAGTGAAGAGATTTAACATCATGCCTTCATCTTAATAATAATCCATACATGCCGTCAATGAATGTCATGATATGCTCTATGGGACTAGAGTCTCACATCCCATTGAACTTAGGTATTTTAGGGATAGGAGTATGAAGGGGAATAATACACATGTAAGGGATCAGAGGTTTTTGATGGATATCCTCATAATCATGATTGATATTAGGCTAGTGATAAACTCTGATAGGGGGCTTATGATGGTGATGAAATTACCTATGTTCATATGCATCACCATGACCATGAATATGGGGAAGATGATGTTAGGAAAGTTCCTGGCCAAGAGGATTCTTATAATGGAAATAAACTCTACCATGGGGTGGAGAATAGTCATGAGAAGTGTGATGGTCTCCATGGGGATGATGGGAAGACATGTCATACTCTTGTAAATGATCATGATGACCAAGTTCTCCATGGTGTTGGTCATGTGTCATCACATGAGAGTTAATTGATTATTATTGATGCTTATAATATGCATCCCATGTATCTCTAGTCTACAAGTGGTGATCAAAATCAACATGCTCATTAAAAACCCTAAAAGAAGGACTAAGAGGATGGGAGGAACCCATAGGTTGGGGATACCTCATTGAGATAGAATAATTATGACCCATAACATGGATATGAGGGTGTTCTTGATCTATAGTCTCCAACAAGGAAATAGGTGGGGAACTCATGCGAGAACTAGTCGAGGCACGTGATACTAAATGGGTGTAGGCTCTATTTCTAGAGGAAGCACACCACCAATTCTTAGGGGTAAAATAAGCACTTCATTCACATGAACACATCTAAAATAATCATTAATGATTTTATGTAACTCCTCAAGCCCTATTTATGTAAGGAGAACTTCATCACCTTGAATAGGTGAATGAGGTGTGGCATGAAGATGAGATAAAACATCCTCAAATAAATGAAGCTTGGACTAGTGAAAATGAGATCAATTTCATTGGTTATAGTCATGTAAATGATATTCCCTTTAAAACATGAGAGGGTGTAGAATACCATGCTAGGTTGAGGGAAGATCCTAGGTACTATGGTGTCTATGGTGTTCCATTACAAGCATAACTTACTCAGTAGTGAGCTCAAGGATGAGACCTTAAATCTATCAAGATTCACATCCCAAAGGTGGGAGATCAATGATGGATGCTATGAAATATGAAGAACATAGGAGATAATAGAAAAGATAAATGAATGGATAACTAACTTGGAAAAATTCATAAAACCAAATCAGGATAAAACAAGTAAGGTGAGAGCTGAAACACAACTGAAAGCAAAGTCTAATAGCTAACAAAGAGAAGTTGGCTAAGATATCTCTAAATAGGATAGAACTAATGTGAAACCATATGTGAGATCCCATTGAGCATGTTAGAATGTAGATGCAAGAATTTGAATAGAACCACCTATATTTAGTAGGGTGTTAAAGCAAACCACTAAGAGGCTAGAAGGCTCATGGGTTGTATGGGCTACAGGAGGTCTATAGTGGCTATTTAGTTTGTTGGCTTGCACTAGGCTATATACAGACTTGAAAACTAGGTTGGGGATAGCATGAATAGGTGTAATAGGTATATAAGTACCTCTGGCTAATCTAATCATAGTAAGGCAAGTGGCTAAAACTATACTATTGGTTTCATAAATAATATGAAAGCAACAATGCCAAATGAAATGAGATAACCAATGAATTGTAAATCTAGAAATTGAGGTGAATTTTGGCCAAATGAAAGATATTTTGTATAATAAATGCATTTTTAAGAAAGGGTTAAAGAGCATGCCTATTCTATATTTGAGCTATCCTTTCAAAGCAACACTATTATTTTCTAATCATGCAATGTTCTAGTTTTAACAATAGAGGGAGAGAATGTTTGAGCAAGTTTTCTAGTGTGTTTAGAACATGTATATCTATAATTATATAATGAGGAAAGATTAAAAAGAGAGAAATGGTATGAAATAAATGAATATTTCAAGTAATTAAGATATTATTTAAGCATGTACAAATGGAATAAACTTTAGAAACTACTCTAAATAACATAAAAAACAATTATTTCACTAAATAATTCAAACCCTAGCATATACACTATACAAACAATGGAGTTTCACTTTGCATATAAAATTTACCTTATATCAAGCTTAAATATGAAGTGTAGATGTTCTACCAACTAGGAATCCAAGCTAAGAAGCAATGTAGGAGGAAGACCAAGCTAGGTGTAAGCTCAAGTCCAAACCAAGAGCCAAGAGCAAAGGAGGAGGTGAAGTGAGAACTTGCAATGGTGTAAGAGCTCGAAACAAGTGCATAAATTACATGAAATTCCAAATATATGAGCTTGATATCAACCCACAAGGAAATAAGAACAATTCATAGAAGTAATAGAGTCTCCAAGCAAGAGTGTAGCAATATATGGGATTATCTATCCCCAATCAAGCTCAAGAGTACCAAGAATGAACCAAGAGAGATTCAAGAAGGCATGAAAGTCAATATAGAGAATAAAAATTAGTATTGTATGTAATGAGAAGAGAGATAAGATTAAATTAATGAGAAAGAAACATATATCCCAACTCAAATCTACCAAATGACCTAAAACTAGCTAATTTTTGGTCATTTAGCTTCAAATTTAGGCTTTTTGGTATGTTCTGCCCAGGCCACAAACTAGGCCACAGATTTGGTAAAGGAAATGTGAATCCTAGGCTATAGGTTTCCTTCACCCAAGCCATAACCTAGGTCAAATAGGGCCCAAGGCTGGTCAATAAGCTTTCGAGAGGCTCTGGGAGATCTCTACAAAGCCCTGTCGTTTGTATAAAAGGGCCAATATGAACTAGGGATGTATGGTGTGTAGGGATATGATGCGAGAGAGGTCTAAGTAGGTGGTATATATCATATAGTAGGATGACCAAGGTCATTAGTTTTGCACATGAGCCTATATATAATCATGGGGAGGAGTAGGGCCACGAGAACTATGATTACAGTATAATAAACCAAAAAGTGGTAAATAAGAGGTCAAAATGTTTTTAAACCATGAAAAATATTGGAACCATTTAAAAATAAGTAAAATCACACTAAATCACATTGGGAAGTATGAAAATAATTTAATAAAATGGAAAGTACATGAAACACTAAAGATGTAAAAATGAATCAATTAACTCAATCAATCATACTAAATCATGTTGGAAAGTATAAAAGAGAAACAAAATTGGCAAAGATGGTTTTAAATTAATCACACTGATTTAAGTTGGGAAGTATAAAAAAATTAAGAAAAATGGTTGGATTCTTACATGCAACTAGAAAATAAGAAGATAAAAGTGAAATATTAAATAATTAAGTATAAAACATACAAAATCAAGATGGGAAGCATGTCAATGATGTGTAATTCATAATCAATCACATCTTATCTCATATTTGACACATGTAATTTCATGGCGACTTGGATATTGGAAAATTTTGTGAGGAAGTTTATGTTCTATCCATGGTCTTACATTAAAACTCATAAAGGGAATACCAATGAGGTGGAAACAATGTGAAAATATGGTATCAGGGGATGTTTGGAATGGTAAATGTAAAAATTTTGGTAATTTATGAGGAATTCTAGGTCCTATTCATGTTCTTATAATGCATCTCATAAATGGAATCCCTATTGGTAGTGATCAGTGAACAAAGCAATATTTCCTAAGGGGAAATGCTAGGATTTTAGGGAATGAAAAAAGGGAATATAAGAATCATAACATAGGAATCTTATAAGAATACCTTAAGAAACATGAGTCACACTAAGGACATGAGAAGACACTAAGATACTAGTGACCATCAATATACAGAGGATACATGTGTGTTATAGGTACAAATCTATGTAGGTAAATAAGTGTGATACTAAGATCAACTCATGTTGTATGTTTGGAACAAGAAAATTAAAATGGATCTACCTTCCCAAAATGTGTTTGCCATTCCTCAGGACACCTTATAGAGCCATCAATCTACTACAAAGATTGGGTACTTGCATGAGAAAGTAGGTAGCACTAAAAGATTTTATTATTCTCCTTTTCTAATCTAATGGCCTACTAAACCCCAATAGACTTGGGATCTATCATGAAGCCAAATGTGGAGTTTGAGATTTGATTGAAAAGAGCAAATGTTCTTAAAATTGCATATTGTAGTGTGATTTTACTTTTAAAAATTCGGAATGTTACCTTTTAGATCATTATTTTTTGTTAAATGATTTGGATTTTGAGTATTTTATAGCTTTTAATATTCCTCCTCCATACAAACTTAGAATGACCAGTCATGAGAGATAGAGTGATACCCACAAATAAACTGTAGGATTTAGCTAAAATAAGATAAGTATCCAAAGATATGACTAACTATAATACTTAGGCTTAACGATGAACCAACATGTTATCTCAAGTCTCAACCATGTGTATGCTTAGTTTGTGAAAGGGAATAAAGTGGAATAATGGGAGATCCAAAGTGAACTAGTAAAAGGATATTATAATGAGATGAATTTTTTTCTAACTGATCACATGGTAAATGAGGGATGACTAAAGAGAACAAGGTTTGTATAACCAAGTCACAATAAATAATTATCCATGTTTAATAGGGATAATATAACAAATAATCATGAAACAAAATAAGGGAACCAAAGAAAAGGAACTCAAGAAGAACAAGTTTGTAATTATGAAAAAGAAGCCATGA
Source organism: Torreya grandis (assembly GCA_037957365.1). Lineage (NCBI taxonomy): Eukaryota > Viridiplantae > Streptophyta > Pinopsida > Cupressales > Taxaceae > Torreya > Torreya grandis. The sequence goes on from JARHVA010001995.1 coordinate 928,591, forward strand.
GAAAACATAAGAAAAAGAATGACATCATAAGCAACATGTATTTCAAAAAAAAATTCATCATGTAAGATAGATAAGAATTTGACATAATGTCAAATGATATAAAATAGATAGATATAAATTTGGAGCACACATCTAATCCAAATGAGAAAATAAATGAGATAACACCATGCTTATGTTCATAAGCACTAATATGTGTATCCACACACATTATCCATAACATCTTATAAGTCTCTATGAAGTTAAACTTGGATTGTAGCTAATGTCTCATTAATCTTCAAGGAAAGTTGAGAATATACTCCACAACAAATCTATTTGATATACAATGTAGGAGTGCCTAAAAGATCATGCTAATGAGGGACATTGTCTAGAGGATACTCCTAAGAAGGAATGTGAGTGGAGTCTATAGGATATGAATGGGTCATTTGTGGAGAGGAATCCATAGGTGAAGGAGTAATCGATGTAAAGGGATTCAATGGTGAGGGAAGGTCCATAGGTGAGGGATTCATAGGTGGAGAAATAGTAGGTGGATAGGGAACCATAGGTTATGTTTCCATAGGGGAAGAAGGGGGATCCATTTTTATGAGGACAACTAATGGGAGGAAGGGTAGAAGGTCTAAAAATGGTTATAGGGTTATCCTTGAGATGATGTTGAAGGATGCAACATCGATTAGTGTGATGTGTACCACATTGGTGTCAGAGACAATATACCTCTCCATATTTTGAAATCTATTTATGTAACACTTTCAAGGGAGGTATAACTTTTTTTGTGGGTTGAGGAGTGGTAGGACACAAGGTGTTGATATAATGCCACAACATATGATAGTGTTTGGATGAATGACTATCTATGTCATGGAATCAATAGATACACTTATGAGTAGACTTGGTAGGTGTACTTATAGGAGAAGTGGAAAAAAAATCCAAGAATGGTATAGTGAATAGTCTTGAGTCTAATTATTGACAAGTTTATGAATATCACAATAAGGATGATCAGCCCATTTGGTGTACAAAGGATCAAGTTATATTAAATAGAGCAAACCATCACCAAGAGAAGGTGGGGTTAGAGGAGAGACTGGAGAAGGATTGATAGGATTAATAGGATAGGAAAAAGGAAGAGAATCAAATAGAGAGGGAGTGGGAATAAGATCTAAATTGGGCTCTATTGAGGGAGGGGTAGGATGCACAAAAGGATGAAGGACAGTCATAAGCATCTCAGGGATAAGTCAATTATAGGGGTCTTGGTATCTAGTAAAGTGATAGGTACTAATCATTACATGGTCCATAAGCATACTACTATGAGGTTATTTATAAACTAGAGGTGTGTGCACCATATCTATCCTATGATCAAGAGGGAAAATTATAAAATTAGGAATGATATAGGATGGAATACTAGAAGATATACTGAAAGACTAAAGCAAAAAGGAATGATAATGAATAATCTTAGCATCCTAATACTAAACAAGACCTCCTAAGAATGGATCATCTAAGATATAGACATCATCATAATTAGGTGTATGAATATTAATGGTGTAGGTAGGGATGACCTTATCATTCAATGTGGTGTGATGAATGGAATGTCAAGTCCTGGTTAAGATAATGTGTATATCATCACAAGGTGGTTAATGGGAATGAGGGTGAAAATAAGGAAGAAGTTGAGAGATGAGATGAGGGATCCAAAGTTTTAATCTTGAGATTGATCTCATCAATCTACTCATCATCATAATCTAAGAGGTTAGGGGGTATATTCCCAACGAGTTTGGGGTGACTGTTGTAACCTCGGGTGGAACTGATAGAAAAGTTAAAACATTGATATTAATAAAATGGAATGTTTGGAAAGGGTTTAAGGGTAAGAATCTTGAATACACCATGGTCTTGGAATTGTTAAAAATTTCAAGGATTAATTTCACCCTAAATCCTATATATGGATCTATTGTGAGTAAAATTGACACATTGGAAAGTGAAAGAGTCAAATTCTCTCATGTGATGAGTCCATCACCTACCAATAAATTTTTTTTAGGATAGAGTAAAATTAAATATTATCAACTTCACATGAATGATGATAGGTGGGATCATAATGGGGAGTCACACACAACCTAAATGAGGCATTTGCCTTTGGTTATAACCTTGACATGTCTTGTGTGTGGATTTAATATTACATTTAGAATTTCTAAGGGTTTTGATAAAATTAAAAGAGTCAACACAAGTGGTGTAAACCTCATCAATAAAAACATGTTTTACTTGGATATCACCAATTTGGATACTAATAAAAAGAGGAGGATCATCCATATGAGTATAATCTCATCTGGGATCATAGAAAAAATGGGGAATTTGAGGCAAAAATAAGTGTCTATAGTTTCATCAACATGTGTGGACATATATTCAAACTATTTTAAAATGCTATCTTCTAATCTAGATAAGGTGGCTTCACATCCTACTAGGTGAGGATGAGGGATGTTCATTTAAAATAAAATCTACATATGATGATTACAATGCCATGGATATGTCCACATAAGTTCTAAAAATGGTATTTAAGATGGGAGATTAGTAAGTTTCATGATAGGATCCCACTCATCATAACCCATAAGAATACTATTTCAAAGAGGTGCATAGTGTTGAAAGAGGTCTTTGAAAGGAAGAGTCGAAGTGCATGTGAATTTCTATTGATAAGATGTAGGAGGCTTAGTTATAAGAAAAGTTTGTTGATTATCTTGAGAAGATGGGTTAGTTGATACAAGTGTGGTTTGAGAAGAAGTGTTGATAGTAGTTTGAGTATCATTAGTGATAGGTAAAGATATTGGAGGAATGGTAGAAATGGTATGAGAAGTGTTATCCAAGGGAGGTGTTGGGATTGGTTCATAAAAATATATAAGGTCTTATTTCCCCAACTCTATTAAGTGAGTTGGAGAAGAGTCTTGGATAACATGAAATGTGTGAGACTATTGAGGAGTGTGTAAATGGGATGAGGATCAATGAGGGAAACCACCTTATGAATATTAGTCATATTGACCACATTCTCTTCTGGAGTTAGATTAAGAAGACTATCAACATTATTGGTAGAAGGGGTAGTTTTATCTTGGTTATCTTGGTGATTTAGAAGAGGATATTTATAGATGGCCAAATGAGCATTAGCCTAGTTCAAATCTTGAGATTTATTTTGTGTTTTATGGGCTTTGAAGGCAATGTCATATGCTTGTTTATGTTTATTAATAATAAAATCATGGTAAAACTTAGAACCAAGGAGAAAATACATAACCAAATTATGAATTTGCCTACAAGTCTCATGAGAATGACCCAAATTAGCATGAAACTAACAAAATTTATTGGGATCATACCAAGATTTCATGGGACAAGTGATATCAAGTTCTCACAGAAGAGGTATTGGTAGATGATTTTATAATTCCATTAAGGTTAAAGGCTTATGAACATTGATGTTATTTGTTAAAGATTATTGACGATTAGTGTTGTAGTTAGGAGGGGAAGCTTGTTTTGGAGTCTGGTTGGGAACAATAACTTGAATAGTATGAAAGGTATCATAAGAGTTAGCGACTCCATCATTTCTAACCTGATGGTTCTTATTCTTGATTATCATGCAAGTAGCCATAGAAGGTTGGGATGGATCAAATTGATGCATAAGGAAATCTTGATGCTTGGCTTGATTAATGGCCTCTTTGAAAATACGTGAAGAGAGATTCTAAACCTGATATTATAACATGGGAAAAAGAGCATTAGTAAACATATGAAAGAGGTTTTCATCTACCATATTATGTTCACATTTGTTAGATAATGGATTCCATCATTTGATGAAAGATTATGTGGTTTCAGTCTCAAGTTGCTTATAATTGATAAAATGGGCCAAGGTATTCTTAAAGAGATCACTAGTTTGGAACTCTTAGAATAGAGCATTAAATAAATCTTCCAAACTAGTGATGGAATGATCTTTGAGTTGGTTGTACCAATCTAAAGTATCACCCATGAGAATCTTTGTTAATATCTTGGTAGCAACAAAGGTATTTAACTTGACCCAATATTTATATAGATTTTAAAATGTTTTTAAGTGAAGAGCATGATCGGTTGACCCATTATAAGTAATGGTAGGGGTGATACCTCCTATATTGATATTAGCAAATTGATATGTAATAATCTCTTTTTGAAGATTCTTTATTATTTTGTTAAAAAAGGGGATGTTGAGGGATAATATTACCATGGGAATCTTAAAGAGAATATGGGGGAACATTTTGGTTATGCATGCCCCATGGAATTTGTTGAGGGTGGGCTTGAAGATGGATAAGATGATTTTGAGTTTGCATCATTTGATTTACATTATTAGCTTGGAAAGAATTCATTTGATTAAGAGTTTGTAATAGGAGTTTATGGATTTGAGTTATATTATTAGCATTATGTGAAGCATTGGAATTGGTAGGAGTGGCTTAGGTACCACTATAGATGTTAGTAGTAGCTTGATAAGATATGTTGGTGAGTGAGACACTAGTGGCATAATTTTATTGTGTGGCAAAGATGTACTAGTAGATGGATGAGAAGAATCATCACTATAGGCATGGTTACCATGGGTAGTAAATAATTCACTAATGGAATAATTGAGAAGAGTAGGTTTGGGAAGAGGCCCATTAGATTTATAACCTAACATGTTAGTATAATAATATGCATAGAGGTGGATGAAATCAAAGAGGAAGATGTCATAGTATGAGAAGGTGTCAAAATAGAGGGAAGAGGCTAAGAAACAAAGAAACTAGTATTTCCAAATTTATATGAGAATGCAGGAAAAGGTGAATGGGGTTCCTTGACTTGACCACTTATCATGAGATGGTAAATAGTATAAAGATCCTTTCCTTGATGTTGATAAATTGTATTGAAGAGCATTTTTTAAATATAATCTAATTTAGGTTGATCTTCAAATGATAAGAGAGCATTATTAAGAAAAGAGGAATGAGGAAGGGTCCCATAGTTTATAGTGAGTGGATACATGAAAATTACTCTCATATAGGGTAGGATCCATAATCTAATTATGAGAGAACCTATTAGGGTTGGTAAGATTCATCATATCTATTAAATTAAACTCAGTGTTGTCTTCAAATATAAATTTCACTATGAAGGAGAGTGATTAGGGAAGATAAAGATGATGCAAAGAAAATAGATAGGAAGGATACAAATAAGAGTAAGAGTCAACCAGATTTACCTAGTAATATAAATAGGAGATAGAAGATTACAGAGTTGACTAGGTCAACTTAGTACTAGAGATATGAAAATAGAAAGTCTAATAAGGATATAAAGTTGACCAAGTCAATTTAGTACTTTAACTTGATAGGTAGAAATGAGTATTGGGTCAACCAAGTTGGCTCAATAATACAATCAAGGAAAAAGACAATCTTTAAGACACCATGTCAAATAGAATAATAGTGTACTAAAAATAGGGAATTTTTTTGCAATGTAATTGAAGCAAGAAATGAAAGAAAACTCATAAATAATTGGATTAATTAGAATGATCTAATCAGTGCACACAACATAAAACCTTGCACCAATGCTGGCTAATACAAGTTTTTACAATATAACATAAAATGAGCAAAGAGAAAGTAGTCAAATGAAAATTAAATGTTAACTAAGTGGTCATCTTGAATGTTGTTATATTATTATAAATGTTATTTTAATGTGATAGGGAAATTGGCTAAAAATAGGGAACAAGAAAGTAATTTAAGGATAGTTTTAAGATGTTTAGGCAAAAAGGGATCTATGTTGGCAATGAAACTGGCTTGGTATTAGGGTCTACCCCCTCACTTCACAATGCCATAGAAATAAGAGTGTTAGGTGCTTTAAAAATATATACCATTAACCATGTGTTTATATTTGGCTTCCCCCTTGGTGACGAAATACAAATAGGTAGCCCTTGGGTAGATAAATGTTTAAATGCATTTTTAAATTATGTGATTTGGTAGTGTGTGAAAAAAGAGAAAAATAGTGAAACTAAATGGTATATTGAAAAACCACCTAATTAGATTATGTGAACTACTCTAAGCATGAAAATAACTAAAAATGAAAGTGTGAATTAATTACTAGAATATAGTTATTGATTCCCAATTTAAGCATGATACATAGTCAGTCCAGATGACAATATATGCAAACATTACATAAGATAATCGATAAAGTCACTACTATACTATAGAATAAAGATTTGTTAAGAGATGATTCTAATAGGTCAATTTAGTCTTTTAGATAGAAGATAGACTACAAAAGTAGGTCAACCAGGTTAACCTAGTTTGTTATAGGATTACAGTTTTAAAGATTACAAACTTGTAAAAAATAGAACTATAATAAAGTAATGAATGAAAAAAGATAGAAAGAAAATAACCTTGGTGGGTTGGAAGATGTTGAGGACTGTGAAATTTCTATTGAAGTGTCTTGAATGATGATTGTATGTTATGCCAATTATGTCAATTAGGTCAACCTAGTTTTGTGAAAACCCTATTTGCTGAAGCCTATTAAGATGATTGAGTCAACCTAGTCAACTTGGTTTATTATTTAGATGTTGATTGGAATAAAATTAAACCTACATGACTTAGATTATTGTTCTAGATGATTTTTGAGAGATTAAGTCAACCTGTTCAACATAGTCTGTTATCTAGAACTAAATAAAATTACTATGTGAACCTGTTCGATGTAGTAACCTGTATCTGATAAAGACTTGCATAGAAAGAATGGATTTTTTTTATGTGAATATGTGTTAAAAAAGTGCATAGAAGTTATAAATATATCAGATTGGTTAACCTAATATCACAATATAGAAAAATGATAGAAATGAAAGCATGAAATAAAACTTAGGTGTTGGATTCACATCAAGTTCACTAAAATGTATATAATGAGAAATGCATCAGATATAGAAATTAATCATATATTAGAGAAGATAGATCCTAATTACACTTACACTTGGGATATATTAGATAATCGGGGACATGACCAATATAGATCCACTAGATTGAATTAGGGGATCTATTATAACAATTATATCACTAGGCCAATCAAGAAAAACTACACAATAATCCTAACTAGGTCCTATGTTTTCATATTCACTAAACTAATAAAAAGTAAAGTAGAAGTTCAATCTAGTGCTCACCAAATCTTGTGGCACAAAGTCAGGGTAATAATAAATAAAAGTAAACATGCATAAAAGACATATTGATGTGGGGGAATCTTCAATGGTTTCCAATTTTGTTTGTCATCATTAGTATAAGTCATATATATTATGTTTTTAGTGGTTAGAGTCTTTATTTGGTCTTAAATTTCAATTTGAAGTCCATATTGTGTTTTCCTGCCAAAATTAGAATTCAAATATTTGAGTTCTAGTAATTGGTTTTTGTGGGATTTTGAGCATATAAAGGAAGATCATTAGGGGGGTTGAGCATTTGGTTAGAATCTAAAGAGGTCAAGAATTTTTCAATGCATACTTAACCCTTATGGTTAGTCATTTTGTTAGTTTTGGCTAGAGGTTTGTATTGTTAGGTCTTTCCCAATGTACATGAGGGAGTTATGAGTTAGGAGTTAGGTAGTTACACACACACACACACACACACACACACACACACACACACACACACACACACACACACACACACACACACACACACACACACACACACACACACACACACACACACACATTTGTAAATGTTTTTATGAAAGGTATATTAGGGGTGGATTCTAATTATAATGAAGATGTAACCCTAAAAGGAAAAGAGAATAATAATTTTTCTTGATTTTATAACTAATACACAAACCCTATTTCATTCTTATTATGTGATCTTGGAAATTGAATTACTCAGTGGATTAAAAGTCTGTACATGTGGAAGTTTGGTAAATGTATTTAGTGGTAAATATTTATAGAATTATGGTATATGGAAGTGTAATGTATGATTATTATTAATGAGATGGACAAGAAGTTCTTTATTAGTCAGAGTGACTAGCATACTCTATTTTATATTTTTATGCCTTAAAGGACTAATAAAATGTTGTTTATGCATGAAAAGTTCTTGTGAGAGATTGTGTGGAGTACATTTATGATTTGTAAGTCTTAATTTACTCTTAATTTAATATCCTTGTGTGATTTTTATCTATTTTGAAATGTATCTCAATAAGTTTTGTGTAAACCCTATGTAGACTGCATACTCAAACACAATGATATCTTAACTCATGCCAAATAGTGAACAAAGATCTATAAACGAGGTTAAATGAATAAAAAAACATGTATAATTATTTTTTATACATATTAAAATCAATAAGAAAGTGTGAATACCTTAAAAAATAATAGAATAAGTAATTAATAACTCTTGAATAACCCAGACTATGTATACCTACAATCAAAATTAAGACAATCATGTGAAAAGCCTATCAAAGGCCTAAAAAATGGAAACCAAACCTAATAGATGGTGAGTAGGACCAATATATACCTTGGCATGCCATAAAAATAGTTTGAAAATATTTAAAACATTTGGAAAATATTTACAATCCTTCTTAGGCTTCACAGACTGTGCACAACCCTATGTCAGGGTTTCAAAAGAATAATGTGATTTATGAGCATTTTCACCATGTAAATCTATATTTTTGGTGAATAGTTTGAAAATAATGTATACTAAAATATTTTGAGAATAATATGTTGATATTGTACGTATCCATACATATATGTGTGACTATGTATAAAGAAGAACAATAAAGACCGAAATAGGTGTAATCCAAGCCATGAGAGTGAAAAGATGACTTGTGCATTGAGTTAGATAAAGAAACTTGTTAAGAAGTGAGATTAGAGGGTGTCTAAAAATGGAGTTCTTTTCAATACCCTTGTGTACATGATTGTACTAGTGTAAAAGGGTAAAAATGGCTAGTAGAACAATCTGGCACAGTGTAAGAGGTGGTATTTGATAAGATAATTATTTTGAGTGATTAAGTGGGATTTAAGAAGAGGTTATTAAAAGTACTATATGGATTTTATAATATGATAATTAGTCTCTTAATAACCAAGGAAACTTGATTCATGTGTTTAGTCTATTTTCTAAAGAGCTAGACTTAAGAAATTGTCATGTCCCCTTTTCAGTTGACATGTTTTGAGTTGATGGTTAGCCTATTATGCAACCCTCGTAGGCTGATAGGATGGATAGAGGGTCTTGATGGAGCTTGGCTTGGCTTCAATTAGCAGAATTTCTATAGTTGGTTTTCATTCAAACTCTTTCAGACACATTTGGCCTAAGCTTTTATTATTTAGGGATATTTGACATACAGTAGAGCACCCTTATTTTGGTATGGTCATGTGTAAAATCACTCCCTGATTCACCAGCTTCAAACGGATCAAGGATCTGACATATATTGAGGGAGATATTAATATTTGATTGATTTAATCAAATATTAATTTTTTGGCCTAATTTTAAATATGAAACCCTAATGCTAATTTAAGAAACCCTAATTAGGGAAAGCACATCTTTTTGGAGGATATAAGGGTTTCTTATTGGAGGGAGGAAAATTCATCCATTAATTATTGATTATTGATTTTTGCTAAGAATTCTTCTAAGAAGACTGAGCCAAGGGTTCCAGTATTCCATCTGCATTGAAGAATGTCAACTCTTCATTGTGTGTGATTCAGAGGTTGTGAAAGACCAACCAATCTATTGACAAATTGAGAGATAACTTCATACATAAGTTATCATAGGTTTTTACAAGTTTGAGAGATAACTTCACACAGAAGCTATCACAAGGGTTTATAGGTATTTCTTTATTTAGTTGTGATTTAATAAATTATACAAATAGAGATCTTCAGATCAGGTATCCAGAATATAGGCTACCATAGATTATTTGATTTTGTACAGAATCTGTATCGATTCGTACAAATACATACAATTCTGCCATAGGCCAGACAACACTGTAGGGGACATAGGAATTGACATTGGCCTCCCAATAACTAACATCGGCATCCCAGTCACCGACATCAACTGACTGAAGACCAATGTCGGTAGAGCAGCCAAATGATATCGATCAACGACGGTGACTGTGTGTCAACATAGCAAGCTGAGAGCCACACAAATTTAGGTTTTATGTCTAGATTTGCAAAAAGACTAGGTTTTGAGATGAAATTTGTATTACTTTGTATGCATACCAGAGATTCATTATTGTAATCTTTCTAAAGAATAATAAGAGCACTGATTAGCCAGTTGGTAGATTATATTACTCTCTATCTATTTCATTGAAGTTATATTGTAAAATCGTATCTTATTTCATGCAAAAGTAAAATATAGAGAAATAATAAAAAAAATATCTAGTTCTAGAATTAAAGGGAAATAGGAATATTAAAGTGGTATCAGAGCTAAATCCTGCCATCCTGAGGGTTGGACAATCTTATGCAACCACAAGAGTTGGAACCACATAGGTATAACACACATAGTAGAGCATTGCTTGAAGGTACCCAGGTGTTAGAACAGTAGCTGGTTATCATGAGTGACAGACATGAGGGTAGCCCACCCAGGGGCCACCGACATAATGATGATCAGGGTCCCAGAGAAGTCTACCATGAGATGACACAGGCACTACAAGCACTTACTACTATGATAAGGAGGATGAACCCACATGATAGACAAAATGGGGAACATGCAGATAACAGAAGTGTTAAGGTTAATTACAGACCACAACTAACCCATTCTAGAACAATTGATAGACCTACATGTCCTACATTTGTTTAGGAGGAACCAGAGGCTCTAGCAGAGGAGGAGGTAGGAGATTCCCTATTTGCAAATGTTCTCATGGCTGCAAGTGATGAGTGGGACTTATTACCTCCTCAAGTTTAGGAGAAGATGTCCTTTGATCATTTTGTTAATCAGAGGAGAGAGCACTACAGATTGGTTAGACAGGATAGGAGGCCTAGAGGTCAATTCAGTGAGCTAAAGAAGGCTACTGGCAAGCTTTCTTTGACTACTTTTGACGGTAGCAAAAAGATGACAGTGCAAGCTTGGGTTCATAAGCTTGACACATTCTTGGTATTGAGACCAATGACAGAGATAGAAGCCATCAAATACATGACTTTGCACTTGGATGGAGTAGCACATGATTGGTGGTACCATGGTATGGTAACACTTTAGCATAACCAGGTGACCGAGTACCAAGACTTCATGGATAGGTTGGTTGAGAGGTTTGACAAGAAAGATCCCAAAGTTTACTTTTGAGATCTAGCACAGTTGAAACAAACAAGTAACTTGGAGTCCTTCATTGGTGAGTTTCAACGATTGGCAGTCATGGTGCCAAATATTTTAGAACGTAGATTGGTAGTTCTCTTCATGGAGGGATTGACAGAACCATTGAGAGGTTGGATCAAAGTATTTGATCCCCCTTAATTATAGGAAGCTTTGAATAAGGCACATAGTATGGAGATGGTAGCTCCATCCAATAAATATAACTCCAGAGGTACTTCTTCATCCAGAGATCATAAGTGCTCCAACAGAGATAGAGAAAGACTGGATTTTAACATAGATAAATCAGGGGTTAAAAATGATTCAAAGGCCAATCTAGTAGCGCCACCTTTGGATCATGAGGTGCTTAATGATCTACGTAGGAAGAGGCTTTGCTTTTACTGCAAAGGTCCCTATGATGCCAATCATGATTATCCTTTGAGGCTTAAGGGCAAGGCCAATCGAGTGATGTGGGCTTATTATGAGGATTCAGATTCAGAGAATTCAAAATAGCAGAATAGTTCTAAGGGGGCAGAGGTAGAGGCTTTAGAGCCTAAGGCAGAGGCAGAGTTAGAGCTTCACATACAGGAGGCACGCCTATCTAGCATTCAGACGAATGAGTCATTCAGACTCTATGGAGTTTTGGCAGGGCAAAAGGTCATCACCCTTCTTGATATAGGAGCCACACATAGTTTCATAGATTCTATATTTGTGGAGAAGTGTGGAATCAATACCAAGGATTTTGAGGGGATCAGAGTCAAGGTGGCTGATGGTCACACTCTTAGGTGTGAGCGGATGATTAGAGACCTCCCATTATGCTTGAACAACTATGAGTTCAAGGTTGATTATTATGTGGTAGACATGGGGGATATAGACTTAGTCTTGGGTATGAAGTGGCTTCATTCATTTGAGGAAGTTAATCTTCATCTCAAGGACATGGAGGTTTGTTTTGATATTGATGGGAAGACACATATTCTTAAGGCAATACAGGGTAGCAGCTTCAAACATGTGTTTTTTCATCAAATGGAGAGACACATACCACACGACATGGGAGAGTGCGCTATCGAGTGCACATTAGCACCAACATAGGAGAGACATGTGGACGAGCTTTTTTTTGAGGTGAGTTTAGATCAGGAGTTAGTACATGTGATAGGGACTCAACTTTTTGTTACAGTTGGGTCACATGTTGATGATGATAGGAGTATGTCTAGCATTCACATTCTAGATTCAGATATTATTCAAGTGAGGAGTTTACTTGAGTTGCTAGTTGTTTTTCATTCATGGATTGGATGTTGGGATCCTTATCTTGGTACTAGGGATGATGTGATGCCATTGGATGAGAGTTGGGATGGACCTAGCATGGAGTTTACGATGATTGACAGCGGTGGAGATCATAACTACATTTGGGATCCAGGTGGATTGATTGATGATTGCTTGAGGGCAAGAAATTTTAGGAGGGGTGGATTGTCATGTCCCCTTTTCAATTGACATGTTTTGAGTTGATGGTTAGCCTATTATGCGACCCTCGTAGGCTGATAGGATGGATAGAGGGTCTTGATGGAGCTTGGCTTAGCTTTGATTAGCAAAATTTCTACAGTTGGTTTTCATTCAGACTCTTTCAAACACATTTGGCCTAAGCTCCTATTATTTAGGGATATTTGACATATAGTGAAGTGCCCTTATTTTGGTATGGTCATGTGCATAATCACTCCCTAATTCACTAGCTTCAAATGGATCGAGGATCTGACATATATTGAGGGAGATATTAATATTTGATTGATTTAATCAAATATTAATTATTTAGCCTAATTTTAAATATGAAACCCTAATGCTAATTTAAGAAACCCTAATTAGGGCAAGCACATATTTTTGGAGGATATAAGGGTTTCTTATTGGAGGGAGGCAAATTCATCCATTGATTATTGATTATTGATTTTTGCTAAGAATTCTTCTGAGAAGATTGAGCCAAGGGTTCCAGTATTTCATTTGCATTGAAGAATGTCAACTCTTCATTGTGTGCGACTCAGAGGTTGTTAAAGACCAGTTGATCTATTGCCAAATTGAGAGATAACTTCATATAGAAGTTATCACAAGTTTTTACGGGTTTGAGAGATAACTTCACACAGAAGCTATCACAAGGGTTTACAGGTATTTCTTTATTTAGTTGTGATTTAATAAATTATACAAATAGAGATATTTAGATCAGGTATCTAGAATACAAGCCACCATATATTATTTTATTCTATAAAGAATCTATACCGATCCATACAAATACGTATGATTCTGCCACAGGTCAGACAGCACCATAGGGGACACAGGAATCGACATTAGCCTCCCAGTAATCGACATCGACATCCCAGTCACCGACATCGTCTGACTGAAGACCGACGTTGGTAGAGTAGCCAACTGATATCGATCGATGATGATGACTGTGTGTTGACACAACAAGCCGAGAGCTGCACAGATTTAGGTTTTATGTCTAGATATGCAAAAAGACTAGGTTTTGAGATGAAATTTGTATTACTTTGTATGCATGCCAGAGATTCATTATTGTAATCTTTCTGAAGAGTAATAAGAGCACTGATTAGCCATTTGGTAGATTATATTACTCTCTATCTATTTCATTGAAGTTATATTGCAAAATCATATCTTATTTCATGCAAAAGTAAAATATAGAGAAATAGTCAAAAAAATATCCAATTCCAGAATTGAAGGGAAACAGGGATATTACAGAAATAAGTAAGAATTAAGGAAGAAATAAAGGGTGAGAGTAAGAAGGGAAGTGGAGGTAACAGAGGGGATCACCTTTCAAAGAATTAATAGTACAAATAGATTTAAAGTTTATTTAAATGAGGGATAAATATTTTTCAAACCAAAAGGTTGAGAATAAGGAATAATAAGATAGGGTTAGAGCTAGATAGCAAAGCATATGTAAAGATGACAATGTATAAGTTTCTCTCCATGTTAGAAAAGATATTTTAGACCTATGAATCATTTGGTATTATATCAAAAACACTTTTTGGAAAGGTATGTTTTATGTTTTGAAATGATATGTTAGCTTACATGAAGTTTATTATTAAGTAGGCATTGAAGATAGTTTGAGATGTTGTTGGAAAGGTTACTTTGAGATGTGGTTTTTTTAATGCTAGTGGAAGTTATAGGCATATAGAGAGGCAAAAATGTAAGTTAAAGTTGTGGTTAATCTATTAATCCAAGAGGTTTGAAGAGGGAGAAAGAGAGCTAGTGAGAGCTCCAAGAAGAAAGCTCAAAAAGAGAACTAGTGAGAGATCTAGGAAGAAAGCTCAGGAAGAGAGATTGAAGATAGTGAGAGAGACCAAGTTAAGGTCAAGAAGGTAAGTAGGTAGGCTTGTCAAGAAGATTAAGACATAGGTCCAAGAGATATACCTAGAGAGAAAATGAAGAGAGTGAAAGAAAAATATGAAAGGATTGAGATAAGAAGATGACCACAAAGAAGTGAGGAAAGAGGAAGATAAACAAAAAGAGATTGATGAGTTGAAGGCAACAATGATAGTCTTAGAAAAAGATTTGAAAGAACTTATAAAAAAGTTTTCAGTTGGAGCTAGTAAAAGAGTGAGATGGCCTCTTAAAGACATCATGAAGAAGAGGAAAAGACAAAGAGAAGTGTGAAAAGTGAAGAGACAATTGAGATAGTTGAGCAAGCAACCTAAGAAAAAGAAAAAATAGGAAATCAAGCATCACGGATTTCAAGTTAATGATGATTTTTCATGTGTGAATGTATGTTTGAGAATGGAGAAGGAGAACTAGATAGTTAGGCTAATGCATGGGCTCAATAAAATAGTAGAAGAAACATATGACTGAATAGTGTTCAAGAGGAACCAAGAAGAAGAAAAGGCTCAAGATAGAGTAATGATGATGGAATATGAACAAATAGGTTAGCCTTGTATGAAAAAAGGATACATGAATTATGAAGAGATACTCACTCAAGAGGACGAAAATGAAGATAAGGAAGCATTGGGACAATAAAATAAGCAAAGGTATGAGGAATATTAAAGTTTGTATGAATCTTTAAAGATAAAATATGACTTTGATCCTCATCAAATGTATAAAGAGATGGTTAAGAAGTGACCAAGGAAAACATATACCTATGGCATGAAATAATGGTGTTTAAGATAAGAGTATTCATGAAGGCAAAATAAAGTCAAGTATAATAAGGTACTCTACATGATGAAGTTTTATCTGTTGAGGTTGAAGAACATGATGTAAATGAAGGATAAACCAAACAAGGAAAAGAACAAGGTACATTGATAGATGATGAAAATAAGAAAGATAAAGCATATAAAACACATGAAGGTGCTTGGGAGAAAGAAAAACATAAAAACAAAAAGGAGAGTTAGAGAATGCCTTAAGGGCATGAGAAAGAACGTGATTTTTCTAATGCTTTATTGATTATAGGTATAGCATGAATGAAGATAATAAGAGGAAGAAATAAATACAAGTGTGGCTCAAGAGAGGATGCACATATACATGAGAAAGTGGTTATAGCATCATTCAAGATAGAAGGAGGTCTATATTATTCAAGTAGGCCTTGGGATCTAGGAGGCCATGCAAGATAGTCAAATGTCAGCAAGAGAATCATTGTGAAGTATAACAAGAAAGAAAATTTATAACTTTTAGGGAAATTTTTATTTTCCCTTGGTAGTATGATTTAGGGGCATATTCAATGTTCTCTAATTTTGGTTATCATCATTAGTATAATTCATATAAATTATGTTTGTAGTGGTTAAATTATTTAGTTGGTCTTAAAATTCAAGTTTAAGTCCATAATGTGTTTTCTTACCATAACTAGAATTCAAATATTTGAATTCTAGTAATTGGTTTATGTGGGATTTTGAGAATATAAGTGAAGGTCATCAGGGGGTTAAGCATTTGGTTAGAATCTAAATAGGTCAAGAGTGTTTCAATGCATACTTAATATTTATGTTTAGTTATTTTTTTAGTTTTGGTTAGAGGTTTGTGTTGTTAGGTCTCTCTCAACGTACATGAGGGAGTTAGGAATTAGTTAGGTAGTTATGAATATATATATAATTAATTTATTGAAAGGTATATTGGGTGTGGATTATAAGGATAATAAATATGTAACGCCACAAGGAAAAGAGAATAGGCAATTTTCTTTATTTGATAACTAATACACAAACCTTGTTTCATTATTATTCTGTGATCTTGGAAATTGAATTACTTAGTGGGTTAAAAGTATATATATGTGAAAGTGTGGTATATGTATTTAGTGGAAAATGTTCATAGAATTATGGTATATGGAAGTGGAATGTATGATTATTTTTAAGGAGATAGACAGGTAGTTATTTATTAGTTAGAGTGACTAGCATACTATGTTCTATATTTTTGTGCCTTAAGGGACTAAGGAAATGTTGTTTATGCATGAAAGGATCTTATGGGAGACTATTTGGAGTATAATTATGATTTTAAGTTTTAATTTACACTTTATTGAAAATACTTGTGTGATTTTAATCTATTTTAAAATGTATTTCAATAAGTTTTGTGTAGACCTTATGTAGACTACATACTCAAACATAGTGATGTCTTAACTCATGCCAACTAGCTAACAAAGATATATAAATGAGGTTTAATGAATAAATAAACATGTATAAGTATTTTTTATACATATTAAAATCAATATGAAAGTGTGAATACCTTTAAAAAAAACCTAGAATAAGTAACTAATAACTCTCAGATAACCCAGACTATGTATACCTACAGTCTAAATTAAGACAATCATGTGAAAATCCTATAAAAGGCCTAAATAAAGGAAACCAAACTTAGGAGAGGGTGATTAGGACCAATATATACCTTGTAATTCTATTATAGTAGTTTAAAAATATTTAAAACATTTGGAAAAGATTTAAAAACCTTCTTAAGCTTGACAGACTATGCACAACCTTTTGTTAGGGTTTCAAAAGAAGAATGTGATTTTTGAGCATTTTCACTATGAAAAATCTATGATTTTAGGTGAATATTTTGAAAATAATTTATTCTTAAATATTTTGAGACTGATATGTTAATGTGATATGTGTTTTTATGTATATATGAGACTATGTGTAAAGAGGAGGAACAAAGACCTAAACAGGCCTAATTTGAGCCATGAAAGAGAGTGAAAAGATGAATTGCGTATTGAGTTAGATAAATAAAATTGGTAGGAAGTGAGATAAGGATAGAGGGTGTCTATAAAGGGACAATTTTTTCAATACCCTTCCATACATGACTATACCAGTGGAAAAAGTGTAAAAAAAGGCTAGTAGAAGAATTTGGCATAATGTAAGAGGTGGTGTTTGATAAGAATTTTTTTTTGAGTGATTAAGTGGGATTTAATAAGAGGTTAGTAATAGTGATATATGTAGTTTATAATATGATAATAATTATCCTAATAACCAATGAAATTTTATTAATGTGTTTAGTTTATTTTCCAAATAGTTATGGAAACAATAAAGGGTGAGAGTAAGAAGGGAAACATAGGTGATAGAGTGTAACCACATTTAAAATATTGAATAGTAAAAATAGAGGGAGATTTTATTGAGAAGAGGGATAATGAGTTTAGAAACCAAAATTTTGAGAACAAGGAATAATAAGATAGGGTTAGAACTAGGTAGTAGAGCAGAGGTAAAGATGAAGATGTACAAGTTTCTCTCCTTGTTAGATAAGAGCTTGAAGAATTCTATGTAAAATATAATCACATAAATGTATACATAATCCTAATTCATGGAAGAGAAGTGAAAATGCATATATATCTACTCTTATAAAGGAGGGACAAAGTTTGGAATACTTACTTTTGAAGATGAACATATGGAGCATCAATCTCTCCTTTGGCCAAGGTGATTTGCAAGAGGTTGTTATGGTAAGGATGATAAGGATAAATAAAATCTAGGATACACAACATATCAGTGATCCAAAAGAATTATCCAAAAGACAAGATCTGTATCTCCAAATAAAGCATGTAACCCTGAGCTTACTCCTCAAGTATGATGGTGGATAAACAAATTTGTAATATATATTACTTCTCCTTATCTTATTTTATAAATGGAAAATGATTGTGTTTATATATGTGGATCTAACCCTAAACCCTTCCAAAAATTTTGGCCAATAAGGTCTACTCAGTCAACCTAGTATCGTAATTGACAAAAACTCACTAGGTCATAAATTACATTGGTTAGTGGCCAACGTAGACCCTAAATAAGTTTTATCAGTAAGAGTACAAGGTCAACACAGCTGACATATTCATGTAAACTATCAAAAATGAGTGTAATTTAGTAAAATGGCTAATGAAGGTGGTAAATGACTAGAGGAGTATGCAAAAATGAAGGCTAAGATTAGGGGAATGGTTTTTAAGTGATGAGTGTATCGATAGGAAGTGGTAAAAGGAAAAACAATCCTATGAAGTACCAATATTATGCCCACTCTTTCCTAGTGCACCCCTTAAATAATGAACTTAGAGAGATTGAGACTCAATGGGTTACTACAAGATAGAGAGCATCAATAATTGATAACAGTTTGAAAATATTATGTGTATATAGTTTGAACCATTAGGTCTATTAGTGATAGGTCATCTTGGATGATTGGTTTAGAACACCTGAGGGTTATAACTTATCCAAAAACCTTCATGGACATAAACTAAAATTCTCAAACTTTGTCCTCCATCTATTTAATAAATTTGACTTGGTCAACTCTGATTATTACAATAAATCTTTAATAAACAAGGCTTTTTCTATAGGGTCCACTCACTCACCTGAAAAACCAATCACACCTAGAGGTTCATAGGAGATTTAAATATAACTTCCAATCACTTAACTAACCACACCAATACATTATGAGCATTTTATAATAGCTTCTTTCATATCAACTCACTATTAGGGTTATTTGAGGGTTTAAACCATCTTCTATTATTAATGATCATTCATAAAGCATGTCTTATTAATCCAAAAAATAATGCCTAGAATATTGAGATAGAACCCTTCCCATATACCATGAATATATTAGGTTCTCATGTAGAAGTTACACATGCCAATGAACACTTGAAATTCCTTCTCTGGTTGAAAACCATTCATTCTATGTACTTGAAAGACCTCAAAATCAATTTTCATACCTTATATTTCAAACCATGACCTAAAAAATTGTAAACATGCTTGAAAAAACATAAAATACCTTTGATAGTGCTCATATACTCACATTTTTCTTGGAAACTTATCCTAATACCCCATTAGGCCATACTCTCTCTCTCTCTCTCTCTCTCTCTCTCTCTCTCTCTCTCTCTCTCTCTCTCTCTCTCTCTCTCTCTCTCTCTCTCTCTCTCTCTCTCTCTCTCTCTCTCTCTCTCTCTCTCTCTCTCTCTCTCTACTTAGACCTTGACCTAAAAACCACATTAGTCCTTGAAACTATCCTCATAACCACTATCCAATCTCTAAAAAACTCATACATATTCCATAAAATATCTCACATTCTCAAATAATGTCAAACATCCTTCATATACCTTAACAACACCTCATTAGGTCAGACAGGGTCTAGAACTAGTCTAGTTGCAAACTTGGACTTAAGTTCTTGCCCATGTAGGCTCACCTTAAAAATATCTTAAGTGATCTAGTGCCTTATATGAACTATAAATAAATCATATATATCTTCTTATGTGTATGTGCATCTATCTCACTAAGCCACCAAGATCATACCTTCTCACAAGGACTCTTCATACAATGACTAGTGTCATGACTAGGCTTCTCAAGCACTTGAAGCTTGAAAAGTAACCTTGAAACACTCCTTGATGATTTTAAACTTCTATAATATGAATTTCATTCTCCTTATATAATATCATACCTATGAATATATCTCTTCATCCTTATCATTCACATGTTCATGATATGGATATGCTTATTATGACTAAGCTTTTCAAGACACCTTGTACTCAAGGATTGGTACTCAAAACATGCTTACCTTGACCTAAATCTTGACATCAAAATTATAAGAATCATTAGTTTCCTTTAAATTATAACTAAATATAGAGGCATTAGGTTACCTTCAAATTCTCTATTATCACATGGCTTCCTTATCACATCAAGCATGCAAGCTCATACCTCATAGACCACTCACCCTACATCTTCACCAGTTGCACCTTGAAAATAATAACATAAACCTTAACATCTAATGACATCAATGAGAACACTTCTCAACAAAATACTTATTTGTCATTGATGGTAAAACATTATTCAATCTAATCACTCTCATATCCCTTCTTGAACTTTCTCTCCCTTTGACATTAATGATAAAGGTCTTCCACAACTGTCATATAGAATCATACCTTATTTGAAAAAAAAGTTTAAAAAACATAATATGAATTATTAAATAAAATTTATCCCCCTTAAAACATGAATACTTTCTTCAAATTAACCTAGATTACAAGACCACTTCTAAACACAGATCAAGCTCAGTTAACAACCTAAATAGATCCCCCTCAAACAAGGCATACACCATGCTTCTACTAACTTAAAGTTTTTATTCATGAAGGATAATGGATTCATATATTTAATATAACACTAAAAAAATACAAGTTCAAGATATTCCCAAATTTCCATGCTCTCACAAGACTAACTATCCTTCAGTATCCTTTTAGAAATGCTTAGAAATATAGGGTTGACCTCTACATCAACTATTTGATCATTAATGTGAGCTGACAATAGACATTTCTAACTTGATTTCACATTTGGATTATTCTCTATCAATAAAAAAAATATACTTGACCTTGTAGATTGATCATGACTCATCTTTATTATCTTTGGTTTCCATACACTCATTTGCCTTCTTTCTTACACTCTAGGGGCTTCAAACCTTTTATTTTGACTTGATGACCTTATAAATTTGTGAAGAAATAATATTGAAATGTGTACTAAATTATGAAAAATATATAAAACCACCTTATAAATACCATTTTCTTGATGTGAAATGTGACTCCTTCCATAGTCCCATGAGTACTCATTATTGGAGTATTTTCTACACTCTCTTGCTCTATGACCAAATTGATTATATATAAAATACTAACCATTAAATTAATTAGCATAAATAATAGCATTAGGCTATTTTATATGTATTTTAATATTGACATTATTGTCTTAAATATCCTTCTCCTTTAATTTATTTTCCTCCTTTTGGTCTTCTTTGAAATCAAGACATGTCTTATCACTTGTAGATTTTTGACTACTTAAGATACCATCTAGATCATTAGTTTTATTTTCAAACTTCAAAAGGTATTCACCTTGATATATGCTTGATCCAAATTATCTTTCAAACATTCTAATTTAGTCTCATACATGGTGCATTTTTCCTATTTATCCTTTAGGTTTGCATTTACTATCTCCATTTGTGCTTCAATCTAATTGATGATCTTGTCACACTCCCTAGAAGTGTTACTCAATCTCTCCTCAAATAAGCCAATCTAGTCCTTAGAGTCCTTAACTAATTATTTTACTTTGTGATCATTTCTTCTTTGTAACTTCAAATCCTCTAAATCACTCATGAATTCTACCTTAAGGTTCACTTTAGCTTCTTCTTCATCTGACTCTACATCAACCATAAGACCTTTCCCATTTGAGAAACCCTCATTATCTAATTTTATGGCCATGAATAAGGTTTCATTATTATCATTTTCAAGTTCATTACTAACATCATCACTATCAAATGTACTTGATTCACTTACATCACATGAGTTATCTTTTTTTTTGTAAAAACTTCTCTTGTTCTTGAAAGATCCTTTCTTACCTTCATACTTCATGAACTCCTTGTTTTTATCAATTTTATAGGCCTTATTATCATCTCCATGATGTTAATTATGTTATTCATCATGCTCATTATTATCCTTATCAAAACACTTGGATGTAAAGTGAACAATATGTCTATAGTTAAAACATTTGAAGGGTGACTTACCCTTGTACTTACCTAAGCCAAACCTTAATTTCTTTGCAAACATGGCTATTAGTTTATCATCATCATCTAAGTTTTCCTCATCCTTGACCTTATTATCTTTTGAATTATTATCAACTTTAAAATTTTCTTCCTTCTTGGGAGGTTTTCATTTTTTCTCATCTCATAGGTAGTTAAGGAGCCATAAAGCCCATCCATCTTTAGCTTGTCTAAATCTTACATATCTTCTAATGCAAATATCTTAGAATAAAATGTTAGGAGTTAGTGAACGCAACATATATGTGAGAAAACCTAAAGGGAAATAAAACCCAATGATATATTTAAATGGACTAAATTATTATAATACAATCATAAAATTTAGTGAGTCACCAACTCTATATGGAACACCAACCCCAACTAGCTAAGTACCAATTCAGCTAGGCTTTAACAAGTACCCACCTGTAAGGAGGCACCAACCCCCTAGATGAATCAACATAAAATCAATCACCTAAAACCTTTTAACACCTTAAAAAACCCTTATTTCTTATATAATATATTATTATCCCCTTATTTATCTCTTCACACACTTTTATCCCTCTCAAACTAGCCTCTAGCCTTCTTCGCTCAACTAGCCCTCTTCTTGACTTGATTAGGTCATATGATCTTGATCCTCATATCTATAACTTATATAAAGTATTCATAATATATAAATTATAAAAAAATTATGTTCTAAAATACCTCCTTCTATTCTACAATATGTTATTTTGTTTACTTACTCTCTTCACACTTCAAATAAGCCTAAAACTGCCTTGCAGTTATACAAGTCTCTTGTTCATATCCTTCTTGGTTGGCCAAACACAATTAAATCCTTAGGTAAGCCATGTAATATATCTTATGAAATATCATAAAATTTAATAAAATTTTATTTGAGTCCTTTTAGGTCTTACTTACCTCAATTAGGCCTTATCTCATCTTTAGGTCTCATGGAGACCTAGTCCCGTTAGGTCTACTTAGGACACGCTACACTTTGCCTTCCTTGGTACACATTAAAAAAAATTAAATGGTAGTAACACATCATATTCAAATAAAATATACCCATTTTAATCTCATCTATTCTTAATAACACTTCTTATTTTTAACCACTACTTGAAGTACACCATTAGCATTATTCACACTTAAGCTTGTGCATACTTAGAAAGTCTATCTTGAATCATTGAAGATAAGACATAATTTTGGAAAAAAAACATGGAAAAAAATCACATATAAAAAATATTCATGACCTTATATTAATCAATATGTTATTTATACCTTATAACTCAAGGCAAAAGGATTTAACCCCTTCTCTGTAAATAGCCCGCTCAGAACTGCCAACTAGCATCAAAAGATAGTCATGGAAACTTGAACTTATGATACCTAAAATAACACACTAAAGGAATTAAAATTAATTAATATGATCATAAAATATAATTATAATAAACTAAAACAAAAATATCATAATATCTTATTTCAATTTTTGGTCTTACAGACCAATTTATTGTCTTTAGTACAAATAATCAAACCAGAACCAATCAACCCCTTTTAGATTCAACATTTCAATTAATTTAAATGAATATAAAACCTTATAAAAAGAATGGATAGAAAATAAATCTCCAAAAAAAAACATCATGTGAATTATAAACTTCAACTTAGGGCATAAAGCCTCAAACTCATTATTACAACTTGCTTACTAAGAACTATTAGTTTACCTTAAAGCACAATCATCGTGAAAATGACCTTCAACACTTGTATGACCAATTTCATAGAATTCAAATGAATTTTTATTATATTATTATATCATTATACAATTATTATATACAAATATAACATGTGAAATGGTAATATTAGTATTGCAGATCAATCTTATAAACTTACACCTTCACTATCTCATCTACACTAGATAGGTCAACTTATGAGCAACATTTTCATCATACTCACTGACCTAAAAAATATATATCCATCATTAACATTTATTAAGAGTATTTTAAAAATTATCCATGCACTTTTATTCTTTCCTAATCCATGATAACACATCCCTAATCACCTTCTCACTTCTGCTTGGGTTTCTCATTGTTTGCACCATTAGGTCTGTTAGCAATAAGTTGTCTTAGATGGATAGTTTAGAACACCTAAGGGATAAAAATTGTATAAAAAACTTCATGGACACAAAATAAAAGTCTAAAACTTTGTCTTCCATCTATTTATCAACTATGACTTAGTCAAATCTAACTGTTACAACAAATCTATGAGAAATAAGTCCTTTCTTGTAGGGTCCACTCATTCACCTGACAAATAAATCACACATGGAAGTGCCTTGGAGAGTTTAATACAAAATTAAATCACTTAAATTGACATACTAATTTATTATGATCACTTTAGAACAACTTATTACATATCAAGTTACTATTAGCATTCTTTGAGGGTTTAAACCATCTTCTAGTCTTAATGATCATTCATAAAGCATATCCCCTTAACCCAAAAACTAATGCTTATAATTTTTATATATGAAACTTGAAAATATACCATTAATACCTCAGTTTCTCATGTATAGATTATACATGCCAATAAACACTTGAAAGTCCTTCTCAGGTTGAGAACCCTTCATTTTATGCACTCGAAAGACCTCAAAACCACTTTTCATGCATTATCTTGAAAACCATAACCTAAAACCTTGTAAACATACTTAAAAAAAAAAATCATACATACAAAAGTTCTCACATACTTACACTTGTCTTGGAAACTAATCTTGATACCCCATTAGGTCATACTCTCTCTCTTTATTTGCTTGGAACTTGACCTACAAACCACATTAGTCCTTGAAATTAACCTTATAACCATCATTAAAGATATAAAAACCTCATATAAATTCCATAAAAAATCTCAAATTCTTAAACAATGTTATACATATTTCATATGCCTTGACAACACCTCATAACACCTCATTAAGTCAGGTAGGGTCTATAACTATTCTAGTTGTAAACTTGGACTTAAGGTCTTACCCATGTAGGTGCACCTTGAAACTCTCCTAAGTGATATAATGCCTCATATGAATTCTAAATAAACCTTATATATCCTCTTATTTATTTTTTCATCCATCTCACTAGGACACCAAGCTCATACCTTCTCACAAGTTCTCTTTATGCAATGACTAGTGTCATGACTAAACTTCTCAAGAACTTGAAGCTTGAAAATTGACCTTGAAACTCTCCTTGATGATTCTACACTTTAATCACATGATTTTCATGGTCCTAAAACAATATCATACCTTTACACATACCTCTTAATTCTCATCATGTACATGCCCATGATATGACTATGCTTCTTAAAACACCTTGACTCAAGGACCAGTACTCAAAATATGCTTACCTTGACATAAATCTTGAAATAAACCTTAGAGGAATCATTATGTTTCCTGTAAATTCTCTCTCAATAGAGAGACATTAATTTTCCTTCAAAGTCTCTCTTAACACATGGCTTCCTTATCACATCAGGCACATAAGATCATACCTCACAAACCACTCACCATGCATCTTCACCAGATACGCCTTGACATCAATGAAATCAACCTTGACATCAAATAACATCAACCCTGACATCAATGAAAACACTTTAAATTTACTTTGTCTCACCTTGTATGGTGGTTTACTTAGATTATTTGCATAATAAGTAGAAGATGGGTTGCCTACATACTTTAACTTATTCATTTCCAAAAAATCAATATTTCTTTTATTAACTATGTGATAAAAATCCATGAATTATATAAATTTCTTAAACATAAAATATTCATGTAGAGTTTTAAGAAAACTTTGTTTGAATGTGTATTTCAATTCCTTATCTACCATAGGATTTTTCATCTTAGATGACATGGTCTTATACCATAATACATATTCTAGCATATGCTTGATAGATTATTTTTTGAGCTAATCACTTTGAGCATATGAAGTCTTTCCACTTATGTTAATTGATAATTGTGCAATAAATAAATTTTCTAAATTATTGAAAGCATGTATTGATTTATGTGGTAAATCATAAAACCATATTAGAGCATAACCTTTTAAACTTCAAATAAAAACCTTTGTCAACAACCTATCATTGGATACATAATCTAAACATGCTATGTGAAATCCCATTAAATGTTTCTCAATGTCACCTTTTTCATCGTACAATGTAATCTTAGGATCCATAAAACTAATTGGTAAAGGATATGTTGAAATATGTTGATTTAATGGAGTATGAAAGATTTTATGTGAATCAAAAAATTTATTATGTTTTTAATCACTTTGTTCGATTTACAACACCTTAGTCTACAAAGTTTAAACAGTATACATAAGGGATTGTGCATCAATATTATAATTTTTACTAACCAAATTTGATGTAACAAATGATTGAGTAGAAATGGACATATTGATTTGATGAAACGCTTGGGTTTCCCCAATAGTATATATTGGTATGAAAATTATATTGTTTAACCCTAAATTGGATAATATATATTATCCTATCATTTTATGGTGTAAGGGTTAAGTATATATAAATGACAAAGCACAAGGGAGATAATTAGATTTTTAGTATGACAATTGGGTGTTAACCTCATATATAAGCATAAACTAAATTTATTATGTTTATTATAAACCAAATATATAAAATATGAATAATCTATACATGGAAATGACAAAGATGTAATATACTTAGTTGATTATGATGATAACATAATGATATATATAGAATAGGTAGTAAATAATCTAGAAGAATATTTTAGAATAGTCATCAAATTCTAAATTTGACACTTTCGATGCTCTAGACACCAACATCAAAATATGATAGTTTTGTGATACTACTATCTAGGTTTGATGCAAGTGTCATGTATGAAATACTTATTAAAAATAAATGTGACCACCTAGATGCTTCTAGTTTTGACTTCATCTTCACTCTAATCTATTCAAATCTAGGTCATTGACTATCGCTCCTCATAAATTTGTAAAACCCTTGTTATTTACCATCATGGTGACCTTGGGGGAAAATATGTTAATGGGTACATAGTAGCAATCTAACCCTAAATACCTCATTTTTAGATGGACCTACATACATAGCTAATAATCCATAAGAGGGTCTCAAACTCATGTAAAAATCCTCTACATGTTGGCTTCTGTGTGAATCATAAAATATGTGCAAAGTAAGTACAATACTGACCTAGTTTATAGCTTATCAAATTGAGCTCTTGGGATAATCCTTTAGTATTTTAAACCTATAGATGTGTTTTACCTATGAATGGTATGGAAATAGGAAAGCTTTGTTTAATTGAATGCTTGATAGAGTGATTTTCATAAGCTGCCTTGCTCTATTTTTTATTTTTTTAGGTGAGGAATGAATGAGGGTGTATACATTAAATTTTGCTTTCCTTAATTATTCTAATTAATCCCACTAATGTATTCCATTTAACCTAATCCTAGTCATTCATATAATATCCCCCTCATAATGTTTTTATTAACTAACCTTATTTATAACATCAATCAATCAATCCTCTTAAATCATTTGTTATCTCATCCTAATCCCACTTATCATTATCTAGAAATTTAAAATTCCCATGACCCACATATCCACCTACTAAGCCTACTCCTAGGCTCTCCTACACCATTAGTCACTAATCACCCACATAATCCCTATCATAATACTCTACTAATCCTAATTAATCCCTAAGGAGATTCTAGAGTTCTCCAATTCTAAAACCTCCTCTAACTTGACCCCTTCTCTCTAGAAGCCTCTATTCTAGAGGCTTCCAAGGAACTTTTAATTCTTTTGAAATTCCTCCACCCTTGTACCTCATGGCTCAAATTTTAATGTGAGCCATAGATCTTCCCTCCTTGGCTTATTTATACAAGCCTCTCTTCCATCAAAACTAGTTATAAATCAAGAGAAGAAATCATACAATCTCCATGCAAAATCCATGATCAATGAATTTATGCTATCATACAAATCCATAAATCAACCCATCATAATGTTGAAAATATGAGTCCATGGTAATCTAAAATTAAAAATCCACTTGAAGATCTTGGAGGAAGGATAGGATAAAAAAGGAATTGTTAAGACTCGTCGATTTGATTCTAAATTGCTTTCATAATCCCTCCTATTGAGTGTATTATGCATTTTAGGTTTGAATGTCCATATTTAGGTTATTTAATCTAATTGATCAAAATTAAAATTATAGAGGATTATTGATATTATATTTTATTCAGTCCATTTAAATTAATACATCACATTAAATCACTTAGTCTGACCATTAGGATACATTTTATTTGTAAATTAGATGACTTTAGGGCACTAGACACTTGCATCAGGTTAAGACACTAACATTGATGTTAGTGTCTATCTTAGACATTAGTGTCTATGGAACATGAAATTAGGTATAGGTTGAAAAATTATAGATATCGAATATAAGTACATTTTAAGCATTCTAGGAAAGTTAGAAGACATGGGTCATCAACATAAGATTGGTCAGACTAAGAGATATAGGCCAAGGGGCACAAGATAGACTAGATGTGATACTTGAAGAAGTGGGAAAGGTCCTTAATTGGGAGGAACAACCAATTTATAAGCTTACAAAGTATAAAATATTAATGTGATAGATAATCCATAAATATCATCTACATTTACCTCCTCCTTCAATCTAGTAATAAAATTACTAGTTTAAAGGAAAGGAATGCATACTTGGGTGTGTATAAGATACTTTGTCTTTATATTTGTCCAACTTGAGTTATTTTATGGTTACTAACTTACAACCAAGATCATGTTATAGTGAAATTACTTGAAATAGATTGAAATTGAAAGATAAAGTTTTAGGAGTAGATGTATGTGTCAATGTAACCACGTTGCCTATTGACACGTTGATTTGAAAAAGATGTATCAATGTAAGGTTAAGTGCCCCATGGGGTAGTGAAAGTAGTCTTAGACCTTTAAATATCCTTCATTACTACCTAGTTATAGCCAAAAAAGGCATCTAGAGTTGATAATAGCTCATTACTAGTTACATCTTTAAGCATGTTGTCCATATTAGGCAATATATAGTTACCCTTTACTTAAGAGCTACATTAAACTGAATATATCCAAAGATATAGATATAGAGAGATTGAGAGAGAGATATTGGAAGGAACATGCCCTAAACATTAGAGAAAAAGTGAGTTTCTACCTAGCAATTGAGATTAGCTCAATCGTGCAAACTAATGATACTTATAACCTGGTGAATCTAGATTATAAAATTAAGTCCAATAATCAAACTTGTGAAGATTGATTGATTTTAGCACCTCAACCATACTAAAAATTAAACCAACCACTACAGTAGATTGGTTCAAAAATGTTTGTAAGAATCTATGGAGTATCAGTCTGAAAACATCTATGATGTGATAAAAATACATTAAAGAGTTTTGTAAACTAAAATTGATTTGTATTTTCCAATATTAGGTGCAAATTGTATATCATATCTACCTTAGATATGTATCATGTCAAAACTATGTATAACAATAGTACCAATGTATATAATTTTTCCATAACTATGAATCTGAATCAATAACAATGTGATTTGGCCAATTAAAAAAAATATATAAGTGTAGATAACATGATTCCAAAGCATCCCCCAACCATATATTGAGAAATATGAAACTTGATATAAGTACCAATGCGGAGAATATGTTTCCAAAACACACCCCCATTATAATCTGAAGATGTTGAAGACTATATATGTGTAGAAAACATACTTCAAGCATACCCCCATTGAATATAAGAAATATGAATGTGTGGAAGCCATGCCCGGACATGCCCCCACTGTCTTTTAAAATTTAATATAAGTACCATATACTGAATGAGTGTGGACAACATGATTCCAAATCATTCCCCCAGTGAATTTAAAAATTATGCCAAGTGTGGAAAACATGCATATATGACATCACCCTACTAATATGCCCACATTTTGAGGTGATTAAAATATAGGAAATGGTAGTTACCTCACCTCAACAGGATAAGATAGTTATATAATCTATGAATGTAACTATTTAGCATATATAAGGAACATGTCTAGGTAGATATAAAATTGAAGTGCATAAAACGAATTTGATCATATTAATGCCTATGATACATGATAAGGTTCATGGAAAACATATAAATAATAATAGTATAATATCAAAAAGTAAATCAAGCACACACACAAGAACACTCAAAATCAATTTAAAAGGTAATGGTCTAAGGAGAACATAAACAAGGAGCATGTTCAAATGTTGCACAATCAAAGGGACATGACTTACTCAAATATCCACAAAATCAAAGATGTCATATTCAAATGTTCATATGAAAAATAATGACATATTCAAATGTTAATTAAATCATACATAATCATATGGGTTTAAAGCAAAGGATCATACTCAAATGTTTGAATAAAGAATACGATGTCAAGGAAAGACACTCAAACAAGTGCATAATGTAAAGCATAAGTAACCAACATAAACATGTCATAGTAGCCCATGGATCAAGTGTGTTAGGAAAAAATGTTAAGTGTATAGCATATCAAGTACCTTTTTTAAGATATAATAATGGATAAAGTCATGTGTAAGTACATAGGTAAACTCAAACATGATAATATAGAGTGATCATCAAATCATATAACATGTGTGTATAAAGATCAAAGAAATCAAATCCCCTAATGTTTGTATGTGTTAGGAACTTGTGTGACCCCTTCTCTTTACTTTTTTATTATATTAGTTTCTATGGATACGTATGCTTTGTAAATTATCCTGTGAGCATTCTGGTTTATCCCACATTCATGGGAAGTAGTAGTTTCTTAGATTAAACTTAGTAGATAAGTAAGTGTTGAGGCCAATAAAGGCATACACAATTTTAATGTATTGAGCTTGCTCAAAAGAGAGTTCCCCCTCAAAGTAGCCTACAATCAATGTAATCCTTTCAGTGCTTTTTCTAATTTTACAAATATGTTATTTCATGAATTTTTATTAATTTATTGCAGTAGGATCCTCTCATCTAGTATCAAAGCTCTTTCTAGGGCCATTTTTTCCTTTAGAAATTCTTCACTCTATTTTGTTGCATAATTCCTTTAAATAATTTTTTATTAATAACTCTATTGTACATCATAATTTATTTAAGTATTTTTCAAT
Organism: Torreya grandis; assembly: GCA_037957365.1. Taxonomy (NCBI): domain Eukaryota; kingdom Viridiplantae; phylum Streptophyta; class Pinopsida; order Cupressales; family Taxaceae; genus Torreya; species Torreya grandis. Next base: position 959,918 of record JARHVA010001995.1, read on the forward strand.
AACATAATAATTTATTTCAGATCAGGGTAAAAACCTAACTGCATAACTATGGGAAGTTATTGGGTGAAATCCCTAAAACTCATTCTGAGGAGTACCATAGGAACCCAAAAGTAGTTGGCCCATTGAGATGACTTACCAATGAAATGGGAAACAATCCCTTTTCAATTGAGTAGTTCCCATCCATGAGGAAAACCAAGAGTTACCATTTAGAGGTAAATTTGTGGCCAAAAAATTTGGAGAGTAGTACTTTCTTAAGTATAATTTGTGTCTAGAGTGATATCATTAAACCCTTAGGAAACTATTGAAACTTGGGGCCCATATCTATTAGTTTAACATATTACCAATAGAGTATCAAAAAAATGTAGTATCAGTTCTTCAGTAGAGTATCAAAAGACTTACCATACCAGTTTTAACATATTACCAATAGAGTATCAGAAACCTTCCATATTAGATTTATAGACTTGTCATATCAGTTTCAACATATTCCCAATTGACTATAAAAAAAATCTCTATTTGTAACCCCATTAATAGTCAAATTTTATATAGACACCTAAAATTCCATTCTTGACATTTTCTTCCTTGAGGTTCTGTATCTTGATTCCACTCCTAATTCTCACAAATCTCAATTTTATATTTTTGGGGCCTTTCCATAACTTCTTTTGTTATCCATTTTCCTTGAAATTTTTCTAGTTTTCATTTCCCCAATATTCTCATTTGTCCCTCTTTGATAATTTTTTTGTTTTTTTTATTTTCCCTCTTAAAATTACCCTCACCTTCATCAATCCTATTCCCACTGTGTAAAAAATTTAGTAACAGTCCCTTTACCCCTTTTGATTTTTCCCAAATTAAAAACTTCCCTTACTAAACATGTCTTAACTCTATTTTTTCTACCCATTTCAAAAAAATTATTATTCTAGTCATTGTAGTAACCCAAATAGGAGTAAACAACATGGAAGATGAAATTATCACCATCAAGACCCACATCAAAGATTTTTATAAAAAACATCTCAGCCTCAATCTTCAACATACCACCATGAACAACAAATGGCATATAGAGTCCTCTTTAGACACAAGGTTTTCTTCTAGTAATTTTCATGGGTTGAAGCTTAATTTCCCTCAATTCAATGATGTAGATCCAACTAGATGGATCTATTAGGTAGAACAATATTTTAGTCTATATAATACTTTTGATTCCAACAAGGTCCCGCTTGTATCTTTTCACTTGGAACATGAAACCCTTCAATGGTATCATTGGTATATCAAATATCATGATGAGTGCATATGGACTAATTTTTGTACCCTTATTTTTCAATAGTTTAGCCCTAGTGCTTTTGATGACTTCATTAGATCACTCACTAAACTTTGCTAGATAAGGACTATGAGAGAATATCAGATAAATTTTGAAAAATTGGATAATCACATAGAGGGATTATTTGATAAATTATTTAAGATTTACTTTATTATTGGACTAAGGGATGTAATTCTATAAGAGGTTTAAATTTTTTATCCCATCATAACAATGGAAGCCCTATGGTTAGCTAAGTTGGTAGAGGACAAGATCATATCTCAATAATGATTCAAATCTAATTTCACTTCATTTAAAACTACAACCCCACAATGATCTCAAACAATGCTATCCCCCAAAACCACTCTTATCAAGTGTTTGATTGAAGTAGAGATGCGATATTGTATAAAAAAAGACTATGTTAAAAATTATGATGATAAATTCACTCGAGGACATCAACGTGTAGAGCAAAAGCTCTACCTACTAGATGTGGATTCTCTATCTAAAACAAAATTTTTTGAAGATGCTTAGGATATAGTAGATGATATATAAGAAGATTTAATAATTATGGAACCTACTTCTCAAGAAGACCAACTAGAGATCTCTCTCCATGCCTTCGTAGGAGTCACCATGCCACAAACCATATGGGTCAAGGGTTAATTTAATAATCTATCTCTCACAATACTTATTGATCTGGGTAGCACTCATAATTTCATTAGCCCTTGAGTCACCAAATAAGCTAATTATTTTATCCATCCTTGCTCTAACTTTAAATTCATGATTGCCAATGGGGGCACTTTACCTTACAAAGAGAGGTGTAGTATTGTGTGTATCTTTATTAGATACTTATGATCTGACATGTTTGCCTTTCCCTTAGATAGATGTGATGTTATTTTGGGAGCCTAATGGTTATGCACACTTGGACCCACCTTATGGGATTTTACTAAACTTTAGATCTAATTTTTAGATAATATGCAAAAACACATATTGAAAGGCTTAAAACTAGGGTCTCTCAGCATCACCAGTTCACATTATATGGAAATTTTTTGTAATAATAATTCACACAACATCATTTCCTATCTCCATTCCATTCAAATACAACCATCATCAGTCTCCACTCCTCCTGATCTACAAACCATCATGCACAGGTATGCAGGTGTCTTTTCTAAACCAGTGGGATTGCCACCTTCATGGCCATATGACCACTATATTTATCTCCTTCCTAGCAGTGTTCCTCCCAACATCAGGTCCTACCACCATCTATTTCATTAAAATACCAAGATTGAGATGCTCATTTAAAACTTATTGAAGCAAGGCATTATTTTCCCCAATACCAGCCCATATTCTTCCCTAGTTCTCCTTGTCTAAAAAAATGTGTCATGGTGCCTTTGAATTGACTTTCATGCACTTAATCACATCATAATCAAGGATAATTTCATGATCCCTATTATTGATGAACTTCTTGATGAGCTTCATGGTGCTCATTTTTTATCCATGTTGGATCTCTACTCTAGATATCACCAGATCCAAATTCATGAGGATGATATCTCAAAGATAACTTTTTACACACATGATGGCCACTTTGAGTTTTTGGTCACGCCCTTTGGCCTCACTAATTTTCCTTAAAAATTCCAAGAATTGATGAATAAAATAGTTTGGCCCTACTTACATAAATTAATTATAGTCTTCTTCGATGATATCTTCATCTTTAGTAAAACATGGTCTGAGCATGTCCAACATCTGGAGCTTACACTACAACTTCTCTCTAATCATCATCTCTGTGCAAAATAGTCCAAATGTGCTTTTGTATAGGATGAAGTGGAGTATCTTAGAAATATTTTTTTAGCCCAAGGGATTTGGGTAGATCCCAAAAATATAGCTACCATGATAAATTAGCCTCATCCTCAGACACTCAAGAGCTTTTATGGGGTTTTAGGGCTAATTGGATACTATCATAAGTTTTTCAAGGATTAAAATAATATTGCAGCTTCATTGATAGCTATGTTGAAACATGATGCTTTTACATGGACACAAACTATTGAATGTGCATTTGAAGAATTAAAATAAGATTAATGTACTATACATGTTCTAGCTATGCTAGATTTTACCAAGACCTTCTCTATCAAGAGAGGTGACTAAGATAATGGCCTTGGTGTTGTTATCTTCCAAGAAGGATGCCCAATTATACTCACTATAAAATTCCTTTTTATCAAGAATTTAGTACTCTCTATTTATGATAAGGAAATGATGGCCATTTTTCATGCATTATAGAAGTGGTGGCCATACCTATTAGCAAATCATTTTTGCATCAAAATTGATCACCAGAGTTTGAAATATTTCTTAGAATAATGGATCTCCAGCCCATCACAATAGAAATGGATTAGTGAACTCTTGGGATGGTTCTTCTCTATGATATAAAGGTCATCTGGTGCTTCCCTAGAGCATAGATCTTCAACAAGTTATATTCTATGAACTCAATGCTTCTTGATCTATAGGGCACTCAAGGTTTCTCAAAAATTATGAGTGGGCATGCCATAAATTCTTTTGGAAGGGAATGAAAAACTCAATTTAATAGATGATGGCTAAATGTGATACCTACCAATGTAATAAGCATGAAACAACACTCATCCTAAGGTTACACAAACCCTTTCCCATCCCTACTAGGATTTGGAAAAATATTTTTATGGATTTTATTGAGGGCTCCCTAAATTTAGAGAAAAAATAGTGATCTTGATTTTGGTTTATTGCCTCTCTAAATATAGTCATTTTTGTGCCCTTATCCATCCCTATACCACCTCTACAGTTGTACATATTTTCTTGGACTAGATTTTCCATCTTCATAGCATTCCTTCTTCCATTATCTCATATCGTGGTTTAACCTTCACTAGCCATTTTTCAATATAACTATTTTGATGTAAAAACACCCAATTGAAGATGAGTTCTAGGTATCATCCAAAAATGGATGGCCAAAGTAAAATTATCGACAAATGCTTGGAAACTTTCCTTCATTGCTTCACCTCATAACAACAACATCAGTGGGAAAAGTGCCTCCTTCTTAGTAAATGGTGACATAATATCTCCTACCAAACTTCAAATAAAATGACTACATATAAATTAGTCTATGTTCAAGCACCACTAGTGCTCCTTCCATACACCCATAATACTTCACCAATTCAAGCTATTGACATGCTTTTCTAAAATTAGGATCAGATCCTTAGCACCCTATGAGACAATATTCATATGACACAAAATATAATGAAACAATAGGCTGATCAACACCATTCGAAGCACACATTTCAAGTAGGTGATATGGTTTTTCTTTACTTTCATCCATACAAGAAATCCTCCTTATAATTCAAAGGGTGTCATAAGTTGGCTCCCAAGTTCTATGGGCCATATAAGGTTTTCCAAAGTATTAGGTTAGTTGCTTGTAAGTTAGAACTCCCACCTTCTTGAGTGCATCTAGTATCTCATGTCTCTTGTCTAAAGAAACTTATTGGCTCAAACATTAGAGTGTAGACTATTTTACTATAAATTAATAATAAAGATCCATCCTTCTTGAGCCAGAGACAATATTAGATAGGCACACACACAAAATTCACTCCTATTCCATCATGAAGGTTTTAATTTAGTGGCATGGCATGGAACTAGAGGATGTAACATGGAAACCACTCTTTAAAATTCAACACCAATTCTCACATCTGAAGGTTTGAGGATAAAGCTTTTTCGAAGAGTGAGGGGATGTTAGGAACTCGTGTGACCCCTTCTATTTACTTTGTTAGTATATTAGTTTTTAAGGATGCATATGCTTTGTAATTAATCCCATGAGCATTCTGTTTTATCCCACATTCATGGAAAATAGTATTGGCTTATATTAAACTTAGTACATAATTAATTGTTGGAGCTAATGAAGGCATCTAAAAATTTATTGTATTGAGATTGCTCAAAGGAGTTTTCCCCCTTGAAGTGGCCTATAATCAATATAATATTTTTAGTGCTTCTGTTAATTTTATAAATTTGTTATTTCATATATTTTTATTAATTTCTTGTAGGAGGATCCTCTTAGCATGACATGAGTAGAGGGAAGGCCCAACATGTGAACATGGGAATAGATCATGTATTTGTGTATGCTTATATCACACTCAAGTAGAAGTGTGACACATATATGTGTATGTATGAGTAACTGAGTATGCCATCCTTTGACATGAAACTAACACACATATGCTAAGGAGATAATTAAATGTGTAAGTGTTTTTTTTTTTAGAATATTTGAAAAGGAAAGATCATCCTATGATTTCATCCAATGGATGTCCATAGAGATATTGCCATTGTAAATCTAGTGTAATAATCTTGTGATGTTATGTAGGATCATGTATAGGTTCAATATCAATCACATTAGTATCATTAATGATTCACGTATGTAAAATAAGACTTGGTGTTCATTTAGGAGGAGTAGTAGTAATAAGATTAGGGGCCTATGAAATCCATACTTGAGTTCTTTATGGTTTATTTGGAATATCAGTAATAGGGACATGTGTAAGTGCTCTGGATATCTAAACATGATGTGTAGTAGATGAAGATTTCATGGAATATATTGTATATTTCTAATGTAATGATCTCTTGAGTATTGGCCACCTAGTAAATGGGATTCCCTATTACTTACCCTTTTATGGTGAATGATCCTTAGTAGGCTTGGTAATTAACTATGTGGGTATAAGTTTATCATATTCAAGAGGATGTTAATATGGAATTCTAGAAATTATAACTACCCAATTGACATGAATGTATTTAAGACACCCATGCACTGTAAAAGCTACTAGTCAAAGTGTATATATCCAAGGTCTTCTCAATAAAATATCAAAAATGCTCATGGAAGGTATAACTAAAACATTAATAGCCACATGTGTAGGATCAACCTATAAAGGTAACTTAATCTTGTGAAAAACCTTTTGGGAGGTCCCATTGAATTATTTAACTAATCTAGTAAAATGATGTAAATCATTATGAGTATAACCTAAGTGTGTAATTAATATCATGGTGTATACATTTTCACTTGCAACATTATCAATCATAACATTGCATATAGGATGTTTATCAAGGTTTTCTTGAATTAATAAAGAATTAAGATCAGATTCATGATCTATAATTCACTATCATCAAAAGTAATAGAAGGTTTATGAACCATAAGAGGTATATGTCATGTGTAAGTACCAATAATCCCATCTAGTGGTTATCCATAATGTGGTGGAGGAGGATGTGCATTATATTCCATTTACACTTCTAGTTCCTTCTTATAATGGTATTACAAATTATTTTTAAATATGTTATGTTTATGATGATCACTAAGTGGTGAGCTTGATTCCTTTCGAGGATCCTCAAATGTAGGCTTTTAATCATCAATAATATATTAGATATTTTGATTTAAGGTAAGGCATATGCTTGTATAATGCTTTGGTCCTTGATGATAATTAAAATAAACATTTGCATCATATCGTATGGGTAGAAGTTGACTCATATCGACCTCGATAAGATGAGGGAGAGATATAAGCTAGCACTTTAGTAACCATGGGAGAAATGAGGCTAGGGACTCAATTAAATGTGCAAATTATCTCCTTAGTGCATTAGATAAGATAATTCAATTAGGTTATTATGAAACTATGTTAACTATGGTGGTTTTTCTCTTTTTAGGCTCAAGAGATTTTACCTTATGACTTGGTTTGATTATAGATTTGGTACTAGATGTAGATTTAGTTAGTATTTTTTATACATAATTAAGATTGTTGAATGACATAAGCTTCATTTCACAATCCCATACAACATGGCATAAGTATAGTAATTTGAAACCCGAGTTGGATTAAAACCCTAAGAATTAAAAAAAATGCATTTAAATGAATTGGGTTTAAAAAAAATTTAACCTTGAATTAGATAAGAGATATTATCCTATCCTTTTGTCGTGTAAGGGTTAAGAATATATAAATTAAAATTCACAAAGGAGATAATAAAATCTACAATAGACAGATTGGATACTAAACTTGGATATATGCATACAATGAATTTATTATGTTGAGTATAATCTAAATATATAAAGTGTGACTAAGATATGCATGTACATGAAAAAGAAGTAATATACTTAGTTGATTCTGATGCTAACATGGTGCTAGGTCTAGAACATTTAGGAAATAGTCTGAAAGGAGATTCTATAATTGTTGTTAAATTATAGATCTAACACTCTTAATGCTCTTAACACTATCATCAACCTAGGATGATTGCATCAATGTTATGATTTGGGTTCAACATACATGTCATGTAAAAAATACTTGATGAAAATATATGCAACCACCTAGATACTTCTAGGCTTAAATTTACCTTCACTCTAGTCCATTCATATCTGGGTCATGGACTACCACTTAAATTTTCAAAGCCCTATTTCTTCATCATCATGGTGACCTTGGTAAAAAAATATGTTAATGGGAACATGGTATTAAACTAAACTCAAATACCCCACTATTAGAGGGAACTTCCTACATATCCAACACTATAGAAAAGGGACTCAGAATCATGTAGTTCTCCCCTATGTGTTGGCTTGTGTGTGAATAATATAATATGTGCAAATCAAGTACAATAATGACCTGGCTTGTAACTTGTAAAAGTAGGCTCTTTGTATAATCTTTTAGTATTTTAAACCTATAGATGTGTTGTAATTATGCATAATATAGAAATAGAGAAGTTTTATTAAATTTAATGCTTCATAGAGTAATTCTGATAAGTTTCCTTGATATATTTAGTCTTTTTCTAGGTGAGAAATGAATGAAGGTTGATCTTGAATTATATCAATCCCTTTGGAATAATAACTCACACTAAATAACTTAGGCCAGCCATTTGGATACATTTTGTTTACAAATTGGATTTATTTAAGGCATTAGACACTTGCATCAGTTTGGGACACTAATGTCAACATGAGTGTCTATCCCAAACATAAATTTCTAGGGAGAAAGAAAGTAGGTACAGGTTTATAACTTACAGAGATGAAATATAAGTATATTTTAATCATTTTTGGTATGATATAATACATAGGTCATCAATATAAGAATAGTTATACTAAGATATATAGGCCAAATGGCACATGATAGATCAATTGAGAAACTTATGGAAGTGATAAAGGTCCATAACTAGGAGTAACATCCAAGGTCTTAGTTTTATAACTATACAAGACTAAGGTGATATATAACCCATAAATATCATATATATGTATCTAGTGATGTAGTTAAAGGAATGAAACCCATAGTAGTGTAAATATCAAGTGTATTAATTGTACTTTCACTTTTAATTTATGAAAGGGTTTTCAAAATCACATGATAATCCTTAGATTGTTCATGAATTTTCTCACAAAAGTTATTAACAATGTACACTTTATTAAGCTTTGGGTTTTCATCACCTATAGGTGGAATTACATCTTGATTCTCATCTTAAGATTTAAATTTATCTTGATTATATTGTTTATGCTTTGAATTATTGTTATGTACTTCTAAATATTCATCTTATTCATTAATATCTGAAAGTCTTGATAAACCTTTGTTCTTATCCATCTTATGTGTCTTATCAAAATAAATTTGAGTATGCTCAAATTGAGTGCCACTTAGTCTAATACTTATTTTAAGATAGGTGGAAACAAATTTATTATATTGTATTGAATATGAAATAAAAACTTGGAAGATTGTTAACAACTAATTTACCAAATATGAAAACCCTAATAAAGCAATTGAAAATAATAAAAATAAGGAATGAAACCATAACAACATGAATGGTTAGGGCTTAAAAAATTACGTTATTAAATAGGTTAACCATTATGCTTTATCAAAATTGGAGATTGAGTATTAATCTATTTATGACAAACTAGTGAATAAAATTAGAATGTATAATATATTTAATAAATACAAAAGATTATTTAAAACCTTACTAGTTACAAAAAGATTCTAAAAGGGGCAAATACTAAGAAAGAGATGACTTAGTTGGAACTCAGTTTTATGGGACTATAATAGAGACATTTTAATTGATTTTGGGACTATGTGAGGTTGTTATGAATTAGGAATAAGTCTTTGTTTGATTATAGGACAAGGTTGGCCTATGCTATCATTTATAGGGTGTGTTGGTGTCTTTAGGGGATTTTGCCTCTATGTGAATATTTTTAGGTCCACCTTCACCTATAGACCTTATGTATGTAATATATTTGTTTGATTTGTTGTGGGAGATATTTTGTACCTTATTATTCACTTGGAAGCTTGGATCAATGACAAGGAAGAATAAATTCACTAAAATGGTAGAAAAGGGTCAGGGGATAATTTTTTTCTTAACTTCAAAACTAGTGTGCTAAGTGTTGCCTACATACCAATAATTCAAAGAGGGATAAAACTTAATGTATTTCTCCCATGTTACAGTGGTGTTTTTGAATTATTGGTATAATGTTATATTTTGGTGCAATCCTAGTGTAATTAAGTACTTGAACAATGACCTTTGACCTATTTGGTGTATTCAAACTTAGCTCATGTCTACTTGGGTTTTATGGACCCATAATTAAGAATAATAAATATTTTCCTCTCAATGTGTAGTTATAATAATTCTATTGTTTACGATATAGAATCTTCTTTCCATATAATAAACAAATGAATAGAAAATGTGCTTATATATTGGTAATAAAGGAAATATGAATTACTAAGAAAAATATTTCATGATTGTACATAACATTTTTAGTGTGTGTATAATGTCACTAATGCCCATGACATGAGGTGAAGTGTGTGACAAGTGGGGGACGAGCTACATGTGACATTTAATTCCAAGACTCCCTTCAAAATGGATAAAAAGGTGTGGCACATCATAAAATTTAGAATATGTGAATTAAAAATTCACATAATAAAAAACCTACACATACCTAAATTGACATTGGATTAATAAATTAACCCAAATAGAGATTAATATCCAATAGTCACTTATTTTACTAGTTTTCAATGTCTTGCACAAAAAACAAACAACAAAGATCTATGTTTGAGATAAGTATATTTTTCTTAGTGTTTTCTAAAAATAGTAGTTTTCCATATCTATCAATTATCAAAATCAATTTTTTTTAATTATTATATGTCTTTATAATTATAGTATATTCTAGTTTGGAGCTTAATGGAACTTGTATATTTTATTATTTTATCAAAAAATAAGGTAAAACACCTTATTATTTGATTTCCACTTATTGAGGTAAATTTTGGCATTTCATATTCTTGAGAAGTGAGATATAGTTGTCTAATTTAAAATACACTCATATCATTTATATATTCCCTAGGGAATTTTGGTGTAAAATATATCTTGGATAAATTTTAATCCTTTTTATAATCATCAAAACCTTCTTAAGTATTATTATAATCCTGAAATTAGAATGTTTGTACTTAGTCCATTAGAATAATTTGTCAAGATGATAATATAGTTGGTTGAACTTGATTAATATGAGGCATAAAAATATATTTAGGCTTAGTTACTTTATAATAAATGGTACATAATCAATAGGACATGTTTATATGATTCCCACATGTAAAAATTTCAAGCATATATGTAAGTGTAGAGATCTAATTTTGTTACAAGTTATGCAACAATTCAGTCTATAGATACATAATTATGGTTATAGGTACTTGACAATGTTAATTCTTGACACATTTTGAACCACTTAACTTATCCCAAAATTCATGACTCTTATTTTACATTCCTCTATACACTTATATATATATATATATTATATATATATATATATATATATATATGTTGGACTGACCCTCTATTCATCATCACTACTACATAATAATATCTAATTCAATGCTCAAACTATCTTATATTATCTATCAGACTATTCCAAATTTAGATAATTTGTCCTTAATTATTTATGACATGTTCATGCTAAGAAAATAGGTCCACTATAATAGACATGTCCACCTAGAGTGTCCTCATTCCCATGTCAATTAATAGTTAGTTTCCAAATTCAAAATATTCATTTTGGTCTTCCTAAACATTTTGCAAGGTTGACTAAAGGAAATTGTCAAAATGTTTCATTATAAATAAAAATTAAATATCATTTCAAAGTGATTTATTTTTATCTATTATTTATATTTTACATTGAGTAAATATAAGCTATTCTAAAAAAATTTAATATCAATCATTAAGAGTAATCAAAATCTAAGTTTGAATCATTTCAAATCAATTCAAGATCTAATATTGTCAAGTATCACAGTTAAATTTATAGTTGAAAACATATAGTTAAAGATCGTAATTACACAATCACTCTAGGTGGGATAACTACAAGTAGATTAATTCCCTCTTTGGAGTATCTAGATATGTATGCAATGGTAAATCATCAAATGGGGTGATTGGGGTCATCTCAACCTATAACACTTCCCCTTTCTTTTTTTATGTTTCAATATCTCAAAAGTAACTCTAGGGTTTTCAAGGTAAAGAGAAGCAAAACATAGACATAGGCATAAATGATAGTACGCTCATAGATTCATCATAGTTAATGAAGATAAGTATTTAATCAATGGATACGACTAGCTTATGCTATTGTCCAAGGAGAATAAACCTATCCAAAAACATTCATAAAACCTGCCTTTATACTTGAGCTATAAGAGTCCTTTTTGGTTCTCACAATTAGATATTATTTATAGTCAACTAGAAGTCAAAAAATCTAAGTATATTATTATTATTATTTGTATTTATTATTTTTAACATATGTTACCTTTCAATTAATCTCAATTTCAGTCAATTTTATTTATTTTACTTTAAATTCATATTTATATTTAAATGTCATATATTACAATCTAAATTGATCTGTAAATTAGCTATTCAATTTTAAAAGAGATTTTAATCTTTTATAATTATTAATAAGGTAGTACCATAGATAATTTAGTGTATTCCATAGTGAACATAGGTAGTGAAGCCTTCTCTTACTATAGAACAAATTCCACTAGGTCTTATACCTTATAGAGTTGCACATCCTATACAAGATTCTTTGAGTAGTGATAAATATATTTACATTACATTATCATATTCCTTTTAAAGTTTAGATTCATCTATGTGTAGTATTTTTGGTTCACATAAAATCACCCTTAAACTTTATGATAAAGTCTTGCACTATGGTCCTCCCAATGAAGCTTTCTCTTACAATAAAATATTTTGAAAATATAAAAAATTTTAAAAATGTCAAAAAATAAATAAAAAAATATGTCAAATATAAAAAAAGTAAAATATGTCAAAAATACAAAAATATTCAAAATATTCTCCAAAAAAAATCAAGACTTGGGCTTGACATGAGTTTCTAGTGTACTTCTTTACATATGTTATATATCACATATTTGGTATATTGTATATTCTTTTTAAAAAACACATGAATTTCATGAGTTATATGAGTGTGATGCATGACATATATATTATACATGGTTTCCTAGATGTTAGACTCCCTTCTAACCAATGATCATGCCTATATTGGAGGCATCTTATTCTACAGGTTATATTATGACATGTTATATCTTTCTATGACCTTTCCACCATGTTGATATACATATCTTGGAAGTGTCTTTCTAATTATTAATTTATTACATTATGCTACATGAATATGATAATTTTCTGTAATTTGGCATCGATACATATGGATAGTGTAAATTATTTTTCACTTGTTTTAAGATCCTTTAATGTTGTTACTTTCTTTCATGATAGGCTAGACATTGATTGCATATTATGTGTGGTCATTGGCCCTATGGGTAAAATATTTTATTATGAAATATTTGAACATGCTCATTTATTATGGCCATTGGCCTTAAGTGTGAAATGTTTTCTTGTCTATGGGACATTTGAACATGTTTATTATTTATTACATTTTTAATATCTTTTATGTGTGACCCTTGGTATTATTTATTGTGACATATTCATGTCCATTGTATATGGACCTTGGCCTTATTGTATGACTTTGTGGAACATTATGTGATGTGGTTGTATATCTTGATTAGTCCTTCCATAGTTTATATCATGCACTTTTACTACATAACCTACTTTAGATATGGTTGCTTTATTACATACCTCATTTTTATATCTATCTAGACATGAAACTTGTATACCTCACATTTAATATGTTGCATACATGTGTCAATTACAATTACATTAATATGATGACATAATCTCCACATGTTGAAACTATTTATCACATGATACATTTACCTTTTATTTTTAGATGAGTGATTTTTAGGCTACATCCCTCACCTAAAAAAGGGGGCATCATAATGGCCTCGTCTTAAATATCCAAGCATCCATGAAAAAAATATAAAATTTGGGATAGAGGACAGGTTTCAAAGATACAAAATATAGGTTTAAAAGATTCAAAATACAAATTTCAAAGAATCAAAGCAATTCAAAATCAAATTATATGATAGATTATAGGTTTATAAAATGAAAATTTTCAAATATTCAAAGTTTTCAAGATAAAAATTGATTAAAAAATCAAACACAAAATAAATATTGGCATAGTGATACATATTATGGTGAAATATTAACTCACTTTTCAAATACTCTAGTACAAACTCATACACACTTTAATGCATATGCATGGGCATATGCAAAATAGTAACAAGAACAAAGTTATAGGTTGCATATATAGTTATAATTGAGCATATAAATGCATGGCATTCTATATAATTTGGCACAAATATTAAAAAGGAATAATACTTTTTCATGCTTATATGCACATTTTCAAAGTTAAAAAGGCAAGTTACTTTTTCATGCACATTTTAAAAGTTCAAAAGGCATGACACTTTTTGATGCACATTTTTAAAAGTTCAAAAGGCATGATACTTGTTCATACACATTTTAAAAGTTTAAAAGTTATAATTTAAAACTTCAAAGGCAAAATGTTCATTTGAATGAGACATGAATATTATTCTTCTCTTTCAATAATGCAAATATAATCCAGATCCTTATACAATGATGTAATTAGATCTATTACAAGTATTGAATGTTTGAGTCTAGTGACACTCAATGGATTTTTAATTACTTATATATAATCCATTATGTGACTCAATATTCCATCATGTGTGATATACATTCAAGTATAGTGACACTCAATGGCCTTGGCATAACTTCTAGTGAACCTATTGTGGTTTCACCTTCTTTTAGATTAGTACATTAGGTACTTTTTTTCATTAATGAGAGTTATAATATACATATTTCCAACTCAAGGGATTGATTAGTTATTTGAAATTAATACTTTATTAATCTCAATTTACTACTAGTTAAGCTCTCCAAGTTATTTAATAAGGGGGCATGTTTCTCCATATTTTACAAATTATAAAGCAATATGTTTTCATATCCATGTTGGTGTATTCATTCCTTACTCTCTTTTAAATTTTAATAATTCAAAGTTTTAAATTTTTTAAAATTTAAAAATGGATAAATGGATACTTCATGTGTTATTATAAGGTTTGCTAAATTTGATTATCCTACACAATTGTAGTATCCTATCAAATATAAAGTGTGATGTACACACTCAAGTTTTATTATTTCTCATTTAGTCTAGAAAATCCATTACTAGAATAAAGGGGGATAAAATTTAGGCACACAAATCTGATCATAGATACTTGACAATGTTAATTATTAACATATACTAAACCACATAACTTTAAATTGAATATATAACTCTTATTCATTATTCTTGTGTGTGTGTGTGTGTGTGTGTGTGGGATCAACCATGTTTTATCCATCTTTATTACAAAAAAAAATTACTTCAAATGCTCAAACTACTTTATACTACCTTTGGATAGTCTCCAACTTAGGACAACTCTCCTCAATTTTTTGGAACATGTCTATGCTAGGAAGATTGGTTTATGGTCCACCTAGTGTGGTCATGTCTTTCACTAATTAAGAGATGGTTTTAAATTTTTGAAACATTATTTTTGGTCTTACCACAAGTTTCATAAGGTCATCCAAATGAAATTTTCAAAAAGTTTCAATAAATAAGTAAATCCAAACCTCATTTCAAAGGTACTGTTATAGATGAAATTTATACCCTTGAGAGGGTGGTTCAATATTTCTTAATTGATATATAAATAGGATAAGTCTTAGGTTGTGGGTGACCTCTAAGTAAAATAAACCTATATATTATAGGGCTAGCTACCCTTGATGTATCAATTAAGCTCATAAATCTATAATATTAGCTTGCAAATGAAAAGGGATAGGAATAACATGAAAAGAAACTAAGGGGGGTGATACACCAAATTTGTCTCCTCCACCTACCTATGCACTATTTAAATGAATAAATACCATTTATAACACACAAATTAAATGCTAGTTTATCTTCACATCTATATTTCAATACAAAGGTATTAGTAAATTCATGAACTAAGGTGATAACCAAGAGGTTTGATATGAGACACTAAAGGAAAATATCTTACACACCTAATTTTACAAACAAATAGATACAACACTCCATGTGACTTGAAAATAATCAACCTACTTTAAAATAGGTAAGAATGAGAGGACAAAAGAGAGGGAGTATAACACTACCACTATTGATCATGCATAATCATAGATGTACACTAATAACAAGATTTAATAAGGTTAAATCAAAATTTTCATTCAAATCAAATGTAATAATAATTTTTTAGTTTATTAGGGATTTTCCATACATAGCCCAAAGGATCCTTACAAAGCTAAAAAGGGTTGTATATATATAGAATGAGAGAAAGAAAGAGAAGGAGAGAGCAAGAGGTGTAAAGGATCTCATTGACAAGTGTCAATCCATGATAAAACACATTAAAATAAATAATTATTATAGATAAGTCTTAAAAAATAATTCAACATGTGTTGATTGGTGTGATCATGATTTTTTATAGAGTTGGCATAGGAAAGGCTCTTCAGCTCATTAGATGACTAAACACCTTCTTAAAAACTACCTTCATTCTTTCTTAAAAGTGACAAGTGGCCTTATTTGTCATCAATTCATTTTTAAATACCCTCTACCATATTCCTTGACACATTTTTGATAGCTCCACATAGTAAAATTTTAGTGGTCATCATGTTTCATTTGGTGTCTTGAAGCTAATCAACATCATTACACCATCTTCTTCAAAGGTATTAATGATACACAAGGACGTCATGTTTCAGCCTATTTATAGTCTCCTGATTGGATTTTACATGGCCTAAAGTGGCTCTAAAAACATCATCAATCAATCTTAGTTTTTTTCAAGAGGATCTCAAAGTCTCAACATTCCTTCACAAGTCTGCAATTAAACTTTTTGAGGGACATAGTAGCACAATCACCTTTTGGGATCAAAGTAGTAGATTGAATGGTTCATATATCATCTTTATAGGATTTTAAAAAGAGAATATAAATCCATATAACCTATGTTCAGGTTTTCTAATCTTTATTTCTTGAATTGATGGCCTATCATTACCATACATATTCAGAAATAGGTTTGTAACTATGCCTTTTTGGCCAATTTCATATAGTTTTACCATCACACATGATAAAAGTTTACTTATTTAGGTGTTTAAAATAGGCATAAAGGTTTATAATATTATTTAAACGGTAATACAACCTATTTTTAGTGTTTGGAGACACTATCTCTCTCATCAGGGTCTTAAAAGGGTTTAGGCAAGGTTTAGAGGAGCTAGTTTTCTTAGCAACGGTTCAAAAAGTTGAAGGCCTAAAATTATGAAATAATGATAAATATTGGGAGTAGGATGACCATATGAACATCCATAAATATCACATATTCCCATGCATAACCTCCTTCATGTTCCAAGTAAATACCTTTACCACTTTGAGCTCCTACTGAGGCTAAAATAGGGTTTTAAAATGTTTGTCATCTTGATGATTATTCATACTACATAGGAATTTGATATTTGAACTAATGGAATATAATTAGGTTATAATATTATATTTCACTCCTCAAATATGCATTCCTTCCCATGCATTTTATTAATAAATCTCCAAGCTTTAAAAAATAGCCTCTTGGGCCTATAACCTATAGGTCTCCATTTGAGAGAGTTTCAGAGAAATGAAAGAGATATTTTGCTATTTTTTTTGGATTATGATCACCTTAGTGAGGTCTATAAAATCCATCCTTACCTATTCCTAATGGTATTATTTACTATTTATCTCTATAGACCTATTATAACCTCCATTAGTGCATGTTTAGGGTTCACTAACAAACTAAAACAAGTGATCGTGGTATGCTTTTATTTACCTTATTTTCCTTATCAATAGTTATAAACCATATAGAAGCACCTTGAAACACTTAAATTACCTTCTTGAGACATATAAATCATCAATATACTTCCAAAACATGTAAACTTCTATAATTATCATACACAAGCATGTGTATTATCATTTAGGCCCTTTAGGCCATGGATAAAGTGAGTGGAGGTATTGAAGTGATCAAGAGGCATAATTAGGCCTCTTGATCACTTAAATACCTCCACTCACTTTATTCATTATCACTTTGATGTTATTGAGTGATGATAATATGATATTAATTCTTTTCTTTACCCATTTTTCAAACCCTTGGGCATCCCTCAAACACCACATGTTAGACCCTTATTTATTTTAAGTATGGTTCTATGCCAACTTAACAGACATCTTAGTGTAAGGCAGTCATTTAGCATGATTACTATTGATGGCATAAAATTGCACTAGATCTTAACCAATCAATAATGGGAAGTTTCAAGCTGTGGGATAATGTGACTTGAAACAACCTCCAGATTTTAGAGAAGTTGGTCTCTTCTATTTGGTATTAGGTGTTGGGAAAAGGGATAGGAGACTAAATAGAAATGCAAAATGTAGGAATCAAAACCTAACTATGGAAATGTGCCTGAGTGTAATCCTAATCCTAACTTGAGCATAGTGAGACTATTATATGATTCTATTACATTTAAGAAGAGACAAGTGCATGATCAATGTAAAAGATTGGAATAATAGAAATAGAGGCTCAAAATAGGGGAGTCTTTTGCTAAGATACAAGAATTGTCAACAAGGGCATAGTGTTCAATATTCTTAATAGAATCCTTCACTCACATAAGAGGCACATCAATCACACATATTTATGTAGAACTTCAGACTCCAAAAAATAAGACAAAAGCAAATAACATTTCAAATCACAACACTAGAAAATCTACAAAATAGACTAATTTACAAATGACACAAATAACACTAACCAAGGCATGGATCTTAAATTTCCTTAATTCATTTAGCCACATAAATGGCACAAAAACATGCATGATTATATCAACTTTACAACTCAAGAAAATTAAGACAAGACCAAATGATATTACTGGTCAAAATTACAGGAAGTCTAAACTATGAGAAATTCCCCCTTCTATTTAGATTTTACAATCCTCCTTATATAGCCTTGGATGTATCCTTTGATCACTTTCTTTCTTGCACAATTCTACTCTATCCTTCACTCGTAAGGGACAAAATAGACGGTGCATTTAATGCCTTGGATGCATTTTGGTCTTATCAAGAACTGTCTTGACTGCGGCATGGCAATCCATGTCTAGTACCTTTCTTTGCACCTAAAATTCCTTGTTCCATCACCTCTTTGGCTGCTCAACTATCTACTCTACCTCTGCTTGTTAGGGGATAAATAGATGGTGCTTTTAATGCTCACAAACCCTAAAAATCTACTCGATGCACTATTCTATCTACCAAGAATAACACTCACCAAATTTCCCTCTATCTTGTTGTAACGGGTAGACGGGCACTCTATTCTATTGAAATGGAGGAGGACACAGCCAATTTTTGAAAACTCTCTCCTTTTGTCTAGGAAGTAATGGAGGATGACACTTGGCCACTTCTACTTTCTCTACATTCCACTTAGGAATGCTCTGCATTTAACACCTATCGTAATCTGCTTCCTTAATACTTTGCAATTTTATTGAAATAAAACTCGCTGCATTCCTTGCTCAAGCAACTTCTAAGAAAGGATGGATACACGTGGCCATCTTTACTCATTGACGCTCAACATTTCCATATTCCTTTAGAATACCATCTAGGTCCCACCACCACCTTTATTCAACAATTAGGCTCATGATGGTTTCTCAGAGGTTGACACGTGGTGACCTTCACTACTCTTGGGAAGATATGTGGCATCTTCCACTTCATCTTGGGGATGGAGTAGAGAGGGACCCAGAAGGTGACACTTGGTAGCCTCCGCTATACTTCAACACTTAGCAAAATGAAATGATGCCCTTATGCATTAAACAAAAGAGTTGGACCAAAATCTCCTAGATGTTGACACGTGGTGGCTTCCACTGCTTTGAAGCTTGGCTTGTTGAAAGTCTTTGTCAAAAGGTGGAATGAAGCACGGGTGCCTCTATGATGCGTAGATGCTGACACATGGTGCATTCTGCTTAACTACTATTGGGTACGTGGTAAAATCTATGGTTCTTTGGAAAGCTACAAAAGGGTCCTCAGAAGTTGCCAGTTGTCTAGCTCCATCCTTGAAAAATGACACTTGGAAGCTTTCACTTCAATCTAATATTTAGGCCAAAATTAAAATGAAAGGAACAAAAGGGGAAAAAGGAATCATGCTCTGAGGATGACACTTGGTAGCTTCCACTACATTTTAACACTTAGGCAAAATGAACCCGTCCTCTGCTCCAAAACTCTACTGCTTTGCTCAAAGTGTGCAAGAACCAAAATTGCAGTGCTCAAATCAAAAATCAATTAAATACAATGTAGAGTAAGAAATTACTCTACAATTACTATTTTGGTATATTTTACACCATATATAAGAATCTAAGTAGATATTATGCTAACTAGTAAGTAGTTAACTAGCACTCAGATCTTTAGGGCATCTTCAAAGAGTGGCTACACATGGAAATCACAACATGAAAGGTGAAAGGTAATGGAGCTAGTAGAATGATTACTAAAGATCTATCTCAGTACCCAATGTGCATAGCTTCACCTTGGTATAAGGTGATCCTATAGCCTATAAAAGACATATCAAACTAGAGAATAAATGATTTAAAATAAGATGTAGTGAAATTATGAAGAAATAAAATTGGCTCTGCATATTTTAATTGACATTAGTGTTAGGATTAGCTTGAATGCCTTTTAGGCTCCAATTATATATGCCCAATCTTGCATGTGAGCCTTTGGGTATTTAAGTATCTCTAGAAAATCATATGCTCTATTTTTATTATAATGTACTCTATTTTGTTGAGTTTTAATTAATGATGTAGAAGGGTTAAAGTAAGGCATGGACTTTAGTTAATATGACTTAGTTATTAATCATTGAATGTATAATGGATATAATGTTGTAGTTTATAATCATGTATATTAAATCTTTTGGTTTATGGCATTAATGCCATATCTATAAATTTGATGTTAATATACTATGTAAGAATATCTTAAGTGTAGATAAGAACCTAAGCCAAATGATGATATCCTTGCATGAAGCAAAAGTCTAGTATAACTTGATCTAAAGTATTTACTTAAATCTTCTTAGTTCCTTAATGATGCTAAACTTGGTGAAATAAAGGATTATGCCTATTTAAGTGAATTTCAGCTTATATTTCAAGAAAAGAAGAATAAAAAACTAGCTACAGGTATTGTTGAAAAACCTATTTGGTTGTGCATACATTAAATTAAATGATTATGAAGAACCCATCTTTAGATAGTTGGGTGGATTTCTTAGTGCTAACTATATCCCAAAATCAAGAGCTTCCTCAGGGGCTATCAATCTAAATGTTTTAAATAATTAAGTTTAAAAAACAAAGATAGAGTACTTGCATCAATAATCAAAATGTAATTAAATTAAATATAATAAATGTTTGATAAAGAAATAGTCTAAAAATGACTAATATAGTAATAAGCAATTAAATACTAATGCTAAATGGGTTAGGTTTACTTGAAAAAATAGGTTTGGGGTCTATGAATAGGTAGATGAAAATAAAATTAGATTTGGTTGAGGGTAAGTGGGTAAAAATAAATTGTTTTTATTTCTTACCTTAGTGACCATCGATAGTTAATGTAACCATTTTCAGTTTATGTAATCATTGGTGGTTGATGTAACCATCATCAATTGATGTGATTGTCGATGACTGGATAGACCATCAATAGCTAGGATGACCATTGGTGGTTACTATGTGTTGGGTATAAGTTGATAAATGGCTAATTGATGAAGTTATAGAAGGTAGTTCTAGGAGGTCGGTATATGTTGGGATAATTATGAAATACAAACAAAGTGATTGAATGATTAAAACATATGCATAGCTTATTGGTGGTTAGTCAAATGAATGGTTGAGGTAGTTGACTCATTGATAGAATCTAGTGGGATTCTAGTAGAGTAACAATATTTGGTTGTCGAACAAGGGGTGGCAATAAGTTGGATCTTTGATGTGATGGTTAGATCACTAGATTGATAGATGAAGTGACCTGTAAAGAAACTCTAGATGTAAAATCTCTTAGAGTCCTAGATTGTTGATCCTTTTCACCTCTTAATCCTCTCTTCTTATAGGCAAAAGGAAGAGATCTAAGTGAAGGTTCAAATAGAATTTTTAATTATAACTCACACATGCAATGCATCATATGTGTATTTAGATGAGCTAATTATAAAAAATCAAGTCAAATTTAAGGATGAGTTAAGTTGGTTTAGATGGTTGAACCTAACCATCAGCGGTCAAGGTGACCATCGATGATCACCCTAACCATCAGTGGTTAGGGGCAAAATATATAGTTTGTTAAAAGGTGGGTTATAGATAGAAGGTCAATTGACTTAGCTTAGGTGGGTTAAGTTTAGTTAGGGGTCAAAAAGGTTGAGGTTGGGACCAAGGGGCTGATAAGATGGTTTAAAGGAGTTGTGACATTCATAATCCTTGTTTATAGATTTCTAGTGTTTATATTTTGCCCCTTTTTGTTATGTGGCTTTGAATCAACAATCTTCAAAATAAAAAAATGGATTATAGGTCAAAGGTTGGGTTACCCCAGTATGGGAGGAGTTGTTCCCCCTCAAACCAAGAGTCAATGAGGTAAAATAGAATTGAGTTCTGGTTTGATGAGTGGTGAAGGTGGACATCATGAAAGTGGGTGATAGGTTAGGAACTGAAACACAAATACATGCATGAAGTGTGATAAAAGGTATGAGCCAAGATCATGCATAAACTAGGTTACCATAGTTGGTAAAAATAAAGGTTGGTGCTAGAAGGACAAGTGATAAGTGGACTGTGTGACTACATTTAGGCATGGTGGTTGGGTACACTCGTAAATACAAGTATCCTAGGTGATGTCAATGTTTCCATGGGTATCCAAGGCAAGAATCACTCTTGAGGAAAACACAAATTGGTTAGGTAAAGTCATGGGTATTTGAGGTAAGAATTGATCCCAAGAATACATGAGTGGGTCAAGTATACATGAGGTGGTACAAGTTCAAAAAGTGGTCAACATAGAAATTATTATCATTACAGCCAAAAGGACTAGGAAATAATTGTCACAAAATGTGTACTAGGTTGGGCCAAAATAAACCAATGATGAGGTGATGAGGTGGTTGTCAAGGTGGGTGGAGAAGGTAGTATCCATGGGTGGGTGCTTTATGTGGTCTTATTTTAAAAAGGCTACTCAAGGTAATAGAAAAGAGCTAAATAACCTAATCATTGATGATCAAGTTTCATAAAGGTCACTATTAATGAACATCCTAACTATCGAGAGTCAGGGTGTAAACCCTAAAAGGTCTAAGGTTAAAAGGAAAAAGAGAGTCATTTTGACTCATTTGTATTTTGTGATTTTGGCATTTGGTGCATTTGTCTTATTTTGGAAAGGTTTGATGACTATGACTAGTAGTGGTTGATTGGTTGCTTATTTGGACATGTGGGTAGATTGAGTAGACCAACAAAGATGCAAGGTGGGCATGGATGTGGATGAGGACAAGCAATGGGTCCCCAAATTCCTCCTTGATGATAGTCAAGGAATGAAGTTGGTGGTGTCTTTAATTGGTAGTTTAGCTTGATATTATACTTTTAGTTGGATTTAGTGTTGAAGTTTATTTTTGGGTGGGTAGGATCTAGAGGTCTTGACTAGGTTGTGTCCTAAGGGTAGGGTTTTACTCATTTTAGTTAAAATGGGTGGGTGATTCCCAAAATAAAAGGGGTAGGTATGTAGGGTAGGTTGGGGGTGGGGTAGAGGTAGATATTTTTTAGTGGATTGGGTGAGCTATGTCTATGAATTTTTTATTGGTATTCACACATATTAACCATTATTGGTCATCTTAATCATCAATAGTTGATGACTACTAGGAAAATTTTTACCTAACTATCGACAGTCACTATGAGCATCAGTGATTAGTTAGGCTTGGAAACATTGATAAAACATTGTGTTTAATGTTTTTAAAATTTTAAGGTTAGGTTGGGTATATGTAATTATAGATGTTTTGAAGTGTTTGATCAAAGGGTTAGGCTCATTATTTATGGGTGACAACAAGTAGTGAGTGTAAGGTAAAAGAGTTTATATTTTTGAGGTAAATTCTAGTAGGGTAATGGTCAAATGGGTTAAGGGTATTAGTTTTTAGGTAATCATAGTATAGATAACTAAGTTTATTTACTAATGAACTGTGTAAGTGTGGGAGTAGATCCAGATGTGAGATGGGGTACATCACATCTTTAAAAAGATCCACTAGGGGATGACCCTAGTGGATTAGGCATATATAGAGGAGGTTAGTCTCAAAGTAATGTGATAGTACCATCATGTGTCATGAGATGTGGTGATGATGGTGGCCCTTATTAAGATATTTGATTTGGCTATGAATACCTTCCTACTACCCATTGATGAGATGACTATCCTGCTAGAAGATGTTCACAAGATCACATAATTTCCCCTTTGAAGCAATCTAATATATCACATTGAGTGGGAAGAGTAGGAGGATTTTTTGGAGATGATATATGGAGATGATCAATATTGTGTCAAGTGGCATGCTAGGTTTTTTAGCTACTCTATGCTCTATCAAAGGGTGAGGGGCAAGAGGAGACTGATGACTATAATGATGATGGTATATACACATAATATTTTCAACCTTTTTATCAATTATTGATGATTTACATCTTTTAGGAACTCATCAAGGATTAATCTCTTTAAGTGCATAACCTAAGGGGTACATCAAGAAAGGGGTGGGTAGACAGTGCTTTGTAAGATTATTGTCACTTTTTACCACATTATTACCAATCCCACCAAATCCCAAAACCATTCCCTAAGATATTTCTCTTCCCTTAAGTATTCCTCTAATCTTTTCCTCTTTCCATCCCTCCTTTGTTACCTTAAAATCTTGTTTTACTATTGGTTGTAATAGGTCGACTGGGTCAACCTAATATATTTTAGGGGTATTCTTTAATTTCTTAATTTGTTATCCTTTCAACCAACCCATCTCAGACTTATTAAATTGTCCTTGAAAACACACTGGGTTAACTAGGTTGACCCTATACAATTGATGTTCTCAAAAGGATTTGGGTCAAGATCCACCTATATATACAAGATCATTTCTATCATTATTCACATGTGTAATCAAGATTTATTATTCACTCACGCTTCTTCACAATCTGCTCTTTCATCATTCTACTTGAGGATACTTAGCTTAGGTTTCTTATTTTAGAGAATCTAGTCTTGTGGATAAGTCTCAAATGATTTGGCCTTTCTTATTGATCCTTAAAAACCACAACAACCTCTTGTAAATCCCCTTTGGCCAAGGGAGATATTGAATCTCTTTAGGTTCACATTTAGGGAAGTATATTCTAACTTTATTTTCCTTTCTTTTAGTAGATAGAAGTAGTATAAGTGTTGGCTCAAATAATAATATCTTTCATATTTCATGTATTGGGGTGTTACTCATACTTTAATTAAATTTACCTATACATATATTTTTTATTACTTCTAACCCCACTTTGTCCCACAAACTTTTGCGAGCACTAGATTAGATTTTACTTTCTTGTTATTAGAATAGAGTGAACATTTTGTATCTTAGGAATCTATTAGGGTTGTTGTGTAATTATGTTAGACTGTAGGCTTTGGAACCCTTCCTAGCATGATATGTTGTGACAAGTGATATAAGTGATCCCATAATTGGGTCTAGCAGATCCCCATATTGGTCATGTTCCTACTTAACAAGTGTATCTCAATCAGAAGTGTAGGTGTGATATATTATATTCGATCTAGGATTAATTCATAGACATGATCCATTTCCAATTACATACATTCTATTAAACTCGATGTGAACTAACCCTTGAAGGATTTTTTCACTTCTACTTCATTTATTTCATTCATTTTACCATCATTTTTATCACATATTTTCAACATTTTGGATCAATTCTATCGACCCAACTATTTTTCTTCATGTGTAGGTTTCCAAGAATAGGCAATTGGATCGACCTAGTAACCTAATATAGGTTTTTATCCTTTCAAACATCCAAATTAAGCTACTAGGTTGACCCAATCAACCCCTTATAGTTTTAACACTTTTTAGTAGGTTCTTTTATAGTTTGATCGATATTGTCAACCTAGTTTGTAGGTTTCTCAAGCATACTTCCAGGTTCTAGACCACTAATATTCTTTATTGCATCTTCCATCCACCAGTTTTCCTTTCCACTTGTCTATTTATCTCTTTTATTGTCTTTCCTTTCATAGTTTATAGTCTTTAAATCTACCCTTGCATAGTCAACTAGATTGACACTGCTGACCCAATTCTATGTTCTATGAGATGTCTAAAATAATTGGATCGACACTACCGACCTAGTTTATTTTCAAACTTTGCTTCCACAATACAATTTTTACCCTATTGACCTTGTCCTATATTTTTTTCATATATTCTCAACACTATGCCTTATTTTAAAGTTGAAATTAACCTCATATATGCTAGTAATTAGCTCACACATTTATTTTCTTATTGTTTGCATTATTATAAAATTTAACATAGTTTAATTAGGGTATTTTCAATTAATTTTTTAGTTTTAATATTTCAATTTTATGCACATACAACTAAATCACAAAACATAAACAAGCATTTTAACATTTGTCTATCCTAGGCCAACCTAATTAGATTTCATTACCATTGAAGTTGACTTTATGTTTTGGTTAAGTATTAAACATGGTTAATGGTATATTTTAGCTAAGCACCTGATACCCTTATTGTTTTGGTGTGTGAAGTGAGGGGGTAGGCCCTAATACCAAGGCTATATCATTTACACTATAGTCCCTTTTAGATTTAAATACCTAAAACCATCCTTATATTTATATTTAGTACCTTGCTTATAGCCAATTTCTAATCACATTAAAAATCATTCTTAATAATCTAATAAACAATCAGGGTGAATAATTAGTTATCTTTACTTTTCAAGTTTTTTAATTTCTATTTGCTCAATTATGTGTGCAAAAACTTGTATTATCCAACATTAGTGCAAGGTTTTATTTTATGTGCCTCAATTAGATTGGATAACATTGATCCAATTAACTATTTGTTTCCCTTCAACTCTTATTTTCCTAGATTAGTTGCAAAATTTGTCTTGTTTCATCTCATAACTTGTTATCATCTTTCTCATCTTCCCTATTCTACTATATTAGATCAACCTAGTCAACCTTATACCTTTTTTAGCCCCTATGTACTATACTAGATTGACCTTATATAGTTTGTAGCTCCTATTTGCCTCTTTTGCTTGCATCTATTTACTATACTAGATCGACCCAATTGACCCTATACTATTTTTAGTCCATATTTTCTATAATGGATCAACCCAATCAACCCTATATTATTTTATACTTTCCCTTTTCATCAACCTAATTTCCCATCTCTCCAATTTTGCATTATTTTCATCTCTCTTTAGTCAAAATGAATTCTCCTATCATAATCTTCTTAGATAGCCTAAATCCATTTAGGTACTATATGGGATGCTCATTTTTTTCTCTCTTTTCCTCCCAAAAGAACCATCACTTTTGGGTCACCTCTTCTCCTCCTTCATCTATGAACTATAATGTGGTACAAATAACACCTTAAGATAAAGATGATGGATCCGATTCTTTCTCTACTTACCAAAAAACTTCTTATCTTCAAAACATTCAAATTAATGTGAGAGTGATTGATACAAGTTTACTTAATAATCCCAATAGTAATCCATCTTCCTCTACTTCTATCCCTAATACCAATTTAGGGAGTGCTCATACAAACACTAACCCACCTCCTGATACAACTCAACTGTTAGCCCAAATTATTCAACAAATGAACATTATTCAAAATTCTAACACCAACCAAATGATGTAACTTCAACAACACTTAATTAATATGGCTAATCAACCTCCAACTATTAATCCTCAAGCTACTACTATTTTCATTCCTCCACCTCTTAGGGATGCCTCAAGTAATGTTATTCCTCAACCCATAATGAATATCAAGATGCTTCAAACTATTCAAAATGAACTTTTTTATCCCTTCATTGTTTCCATTGATATTGGTAACATTCTCCAACTATCAAATATGAGGGGACTAAAAATCTTTCTTCATTTTTTTAAGCCTTTGGAAACCTTTACAAAGATTGGATCCATATTAATAACTTTGCCACTACTAAAACTCCTTGATTTAACAACTTCATTTCTAGCATTGATCTTAAAACAAATCTAATTTTAGCCTTACCTAATACACCATACCACTTTCAAGATGGTAATTCCATGCTTATTGAAGAAACTAATCCCATTAAATATTTTACTCCATCTTGTCCTCGACCAATTATAGTCTCTTGAGTGCTTTCACCCGTTCAACATGACAATTTGGCTTATTATTTGAAAAATATCATGAAGCTTTCACTTGGTCCTACAAGGACATTCATAACATTGATCCTAGCATTGTGTTGCATAATATCATTAATTATCCTAATGCTAAGCCTATGCATCAAAAGCAACAAAAGTTTCCACCTAAGGTTTCAACTCTATGTCATAAAGAAATCACCAAATTGCTCAATGCTAAATTTATCAAATCAATGGATTATTTTGAATGTGTTTCTAACATTATTCTCATTTGAAATAAAGTCACTATGGTCATTCACATTTGCATTGATTTTTACAATCTTAATCTTTCTTGTCCCATGGACAATTTCCCTTTACCTTCAATAGATGCCATCGTCAATTCCATGGCTGGTTAAAAAATGTTATCTCTTATGGATGGCTTCTCAGGATATAATCAAATTCATATAACCCTCGAGGACTAGCATAAGACTACTTTCACTATAGAATGGGGCACCTATTTCTAGAGCCACTTATGAATGTGCAATGACTCAAATCTTTCATGAAATCATTCATGTTATTTTTAAAACCTATGTGGATGATCTTATTGCTAAATTTAAACATCATAAGAATAATATTTTTGATATCGCTATCATCTTTGACCATATTCTTAAATATAAAGTTAGACTTAATCCTTAAAAATGTGTCTTTGGTGTCACATCTAGAAAAAATTTAGGATTCTTAGTCTCTCTTTGTGACATTGACATTGATCCTACCAAAATTAGTGATATCATTAACATGCCTATTCCTTTTTCTATCCCTAACATTTGTACCTATTTAGGCAAGCTTGGGGCAATCAGATGATTTGTCCTTAAAATGGCATATCAAATTCACTCTATCAATTCCCTTCTCAAGAAAGGTACTACCTTATAATGGATGGATCCATGTCAAAAAATCCTTTGATAATATGAAAGAGTCATTACTTCACCCACCCACACTTCATCCTCCTTCCAATGATAAACCTTTGATTCTATGTACTTCTTCCAAACCTATTTTAGTTGGGATAATTCTTTCCCAACAAGATGATATGAGAAGAGAGTATGTTATCTATTATATTAGCCAATTCCTCATTGATTATGAAACACATTATACAAAAATTGAGTGTGAATGCCTCATCCTCTATTTTACAACTAAAAAGCTTTGTCACTATATGCTTTACCAAAATCTTATGTCATCATTCATTCTGACCCCATTCATCATTTATTCTCCAAATCCTTTCTTCCTGGATATATAATTGGAAAATGGATGGTCTTACTTATAGAATTTGATCTTTACATCATCATGTAAAAATCTGTTAAAGGACAAGCCATAGCTGACTAACTTGTTGTAGTTACCATTCCATCCACTTCTTCCCTTCAAGTGGACCTTCCTGATGATAATATCCTTTACATTGAAGGTCTTAATCATGCTATCTCTCTTAAAGATTACTTTCATATCTTTACCATCAATCTTGAAGCCAATAATTTTGAAGAATCTTCCACTCCCTCTGATCCTACTAAACCAAAGGTAACTATCAAAGAGCTTCTTAAAATTAATGTTAACTTGCATGAGGATACTTGAAACCTTCACTTTTATAGTGATAAATTCCTTAAAAGAGCTAGGGTAGGTTGCATTATCATTAGTCCTCTCAATAAGATCATTCCTTTAACTTTTTACTTCACCTATGATGTCACCAACAATATTGCCAAGTACAAAGATCTTATCTTAGGCATGAAAGCTATTATTGATTTAAATATTCCATGCTTTAGGTGATTCTCAACTTATTTTACATCAAGTTAGTGGTGATTATTAGTGTAAAAGTAAAAAACTCTTTTACTTATCATCAAATTTGAACCACTCTTGCTAAGGATTTTATTTCTTTCACTATTGAGCCTATTCCTAGAGATAAAAATTCTATTGTTGATTTTTTTACCTATTCAGCATCTCTATTTCATCCACACCAAGTTATTTTTTATCCTTCTTTTCTTATATAAATAAGAAAATCTCCATCCTCTACTCAACCACTAGATTCACTTATTTATCATATCAAAGCTGTTACCATTTGACAAAGCCCTTAGTACCAAGACATCATTCAATTTTTAAAACACCAAACTTATCCTCCTAATTTAGACTCTTGTGAAAATAAATGCATTCATAAACAAGCTTTCAAGTATGTATTTCAACACAACATCCTTTAATATCACAATGCTAAAAGTACCTTGATCTATTTTGCTATACAAGATGAGGTCCCTCCTCTTCTTAAACAAGCACATGGGAGCATTTACGGTGGTCAATGTAGTGGACATGATACATCATGCAAATGCTTACATATGGGTTAATTTTGGCTTACTCTAAAAAAGGATGCAATTGAATATGCTAAAAAGTGTACTCTTTGTTAGATTCACAATGATCTTATCCATTCACCTCCTTCTAAGCTCTAAATTATCTAATCTCCTTGGCCATTTTCTACATGGGGATTCAATCTCATTGGTAAACTTTCTCACTCCCAAGATGGGCATGTCTTTATTGTCACTGCTACCAAATATTTTACCAAGTGGGTAGAATCCATACCCTTTATTAATGTCACTAATCCTACCATTTCCAAATTCTTTCTTAATCAAATCATTTTCTGTTTTGGCATTCCTCATACCATCATTTTAGACAATGGTGGTAATTTAAAAAATAAACATGTTAAACAACTTTACACTAAATTCAAAATCAATCATAAGTTTTTCACACATTATCATCCATAATGTAATGGTCAAGCTAAGGCCACTAATAAATTTCTCAACAAAATTCTTCAAAATATAATTCATGAAACCCACATGGATTGACATATTCATCTTTACCCTACACTTTGTTGTACTTGAAAAATGTCACTCATTTTTGGGACAACATTTAAGCTATTTTGGTCCTACAAGACAAAATTATCTCTTCCCATTTCAAAAAATTGTTCCAAACTTTCAAAATTGGGAATTATTCAAGCTTTTTCAATCAAAGGACTAATGGGTTCAATGGGTTCAAAGTTTCAATGTCATGAAAAAGAATTAAGCGCTTTTGTCAAGGTTAAAAGTTTAACCACTTCAAGTTCAATGACTTCAAAACACTTATCAAAGAGAAGAAGGCTTGAACCATTGAACCGTTGAACCATTAAACCACTCAGGTTCAAAGGTTCACTAGGTTCAAAGGTTCAACAAGTTCAATGATGACAGGTTCAACATGGTTTGTTTCAAATAGCTTGGTTAGAGTAGTTAATAGAAATGAAAGAATGAACTATTGAACCGTTGAACCAAAGTTGGTTTGATTGGTCAGTTCAAGTAGCAAGTTCAAAGGAGTGCCCCAAAAGTCAAAGAGACAAGTGCCTTTGTAGAGGGAATTTCCATGGTAAAAGTGACTAAGGTGAGAAAAGTCCGAAGCAAAAGCACAAAACAAAAGCCCATTAGAACCTAGCGGATGCTGCCAAATGTCATCTACTGAGCCCTATTTTACTTTGTTTCTAAGAGCTGTGGAAGTTGCCATGTGTCTTTTGTAAGATAAGTGGAACATGCCAAGTGTCAACATCTACATGAATCTAAAATGAGTCCCAAGTGTATCTACAGTGTTTCTAAAATCTCAACGAAAGCCACCATGTGTCATCTTCTGTGGGACACTCAAAAGCCCTCCAAAGCCTCTATAAGTTAAGTGGATGTTGCCACATGTCCTTGCCTATTTCACAGTGGATGCTACAATGTGTCACCTATGAGATCGATGAAAATTGACTAAGGTAAAGCCAAACGAAAAAGTACCCTTTCAAAGGACATTGATCTAAGCTGAGTACCCTTGCAGAGGGCAGCAAGCAAAGATGGACACAAAGAATTCCTTTGGAAAAGTTCCTAAAGTAAAATGTTCAAGGTAAATATCCTTCAAACTTTTTATCTAAAGGAAAAGTCCCCTAAAACAAAAAACCCACTGAGGAAATAAAAGCCCAAAAAGCCACCATGTGTCCCTTACAAAGTTCAATGGATAATGCCACTTATCATCTGTTGAGACACAGTTTCAAGCAATGGAATGTGCCATGTGGCATCATCCATGTGGGTTTAAAATGAGTCTAGAATGTTTCAAAAGGGAAGCTAAAGCTCAGTAGAAGCCATCACGTGTCAACATCTGTAGTTTCTTCCTTTGGTCTCTTTGTTAAGTAGAGACTATGGTGGGTCTCAGGTGAGTGGCTAAACTCAGTGGAAGCTACCACATGCCATCCTCTATAGGATTTTCAAAAGACATTCAAAATATGCCACGTATTTTGTTATAACTCCACAAAGCATGATAAGTGTCTATATCTGCATCTTGAGTTTCTTACAGGTTTTAAAGCTTCTTTTAATAAACATATCTCAAAGTCCCATGGATGCTGCCAAGTGCCCTCACCTATTTTATAGTGGAACCTGCCACGTGTCAACTGTTAAAACCAGTGGAAAGTGACCAAAGAATAGAGGATCAAATTAAACCAAGGACTTGATTCAATAGCCAGGAAAGGAGAAATGATGAAGAAGAACCAAAAATATTCATGCATAAGATATGTTTCTAAAATTAGATCACCAGATGGACATTAGAGGATACAAATATTCAATGGTGTGACTTGTTTCTCTGCATTAAGAAAAGCAAATGGGAAAATACACCCAATTCTAGCATATCTTCTTAACAAAATTTAATCCAACATGATGTGTTACTACTTCTAAGTCTTTCTTGGAGGGCTATATATTGGACTCTCTCTTATTGTTTTAAGGGGATCTCTCTCTGTGATCAGAAACAAAACTCTGCCCAAATTGAAAGGCATTATTGAGACTTTGAGCTCAGATTGTTCATCATATTTTTTTGTTAGAATCAAAAGAAGTTACTTTCAGACTTTGTGTTGTTTTAACTTGTATCATTATAGGGGATTGTTCTTATGTCTATTTCCTAAATTTA
The DNA here is from genome assembly GCA_037957365.1 of Torreya grandis. Taxonomy (NCBI): domain Eukaryota; kingdom Viridiplantae; phylum Streptophyta; class Pinopsida; order Cupressales; family Taxaceae; genus Torreya; species Torreya grandis. The sequence goes on from JARHVA010001995.1 coordinate 992,947, forward strand.
TTCTTGTTTATGTAATTTAACAAGTAGAGCTAGTGGAGGTGACAAAGAAGGTGTCCTGAAGCCAGTTACTTTCAGACTTTGTGCTATCATAATTATCTTTAGTGTGTGTTTATTTTCTACTTTTGTGTAAATAACCTTGGGATGACTTTATGCCCTCATTGTTCTTCATATTTCACTCTTTGGTAGTTGAGCTGGAGACTTTGTGCCTCATTTCATCCTGTCTTGTTACCATACCCTATTACAATTATTTGTCATCACCAAAAAAATTCCTTTTGTCTGTTGAACAACAGCTCTGAAATAAGAGTGTCTTCTATCATTTCATCAAGATTTCTCCTTTAATTTGCACATCTCATCTCCAAAAAAAGAGAGATGGATGGTTTATCCTACCCTTGAGTGTTATTTTATCTCTCTCTCTCTCTCTCTATATATATATATATATATATATATATATATATATATATATATATAGTTCCTGCATATCTATAGGGAGCCTCCCCTTGATGAGAGGAGATATTAGTCCCCTTTTTATGTGGTAAACTTACACATTTGGCTGACCAATCTTCCTACTATGGTCGATCAAACCTATTTTATTTATCAGTACGTTGATTGACAAAATGTTTATCCAACAATTTTTGGTGACTATGCTAGGGAATTACGTGCATTTTAAAGCCTCAATTTTTAGATTGAAGCAGTCCCTACCCTTATCCATTACAGACTCTGGTGACTCCATTCTATGTCTTACCCATTATCATTATAACCTTACCATCCACCTCCACACCAACTGGGAAAGAATGCACAACTTAAAGCCTCAAGCTTTAAGCTAAAGCAAGGTCAATTATTTTCCATTTTTGTTTCACAATTTGGTAGCTCCAAGGTATACACGAAGCCAAAGGGCTAAAGGTATTATTGACCCTATATTTGAATTGGTACAATAAAGTAATTTTGATTTGTCTCCTTCACCATCTCATCTCTAATGAACTAAGAGCTTTCCTCCTACTAAAGCTAGGTCTCCATTACCAAGTGAAACATCCACTTCTATTGTTAATAAAGCTTTACCAATAATTACCCCTCTGAGATTTGTTATTCCTCCTTTTCATAGTCATATAATGGTAGTTCAAGGCCCCTAGGGTAATTCTTTTAGTCCTCTCAATCTTACTCCACCTCTACATGAGCTCCCATGCAGCTCAAGAAAGAATTTCCCTAAGTTCTATGGTGATGGGAAAGTTCACCCCGATGAACACATTGCATCCTTTAACATAGCCTATGGTGTAATTGGAGTGGAATTTGAGGACATGGCAGTCAGGATATTTATAGAAACATTATAAGGTGCTACTACAGATTGGTTTTACCATTTATAGGCTCGATCAGTAACTAACTGGAACACCTTCAAAGCTAAGTTTGAAGCCAGATTCAAGCCTACAAAAGATGTGCATGCCCTTCTGGCTCAGCTTACATAGATGAAGAAAGAGCCTCATGAACCAATGAGGGACTTCATAGCCAAGTTTGACAAACTAAGAAACAAGATTCCTATAATTTCTCAACCTATAGTTGATAATCTTAAATGTTTCTTCATTAATTCTCAGTTACCTAAAGTGAGTTTCCTTTTGAGACGTGTTGGTCAAATAGACCTTGTTGTAGCTCAAGATTTGGCCATTAAGGTAGAATATGATTTCATCTTGGTAGGGAAGATAAGAATAGATCCTAATATAAATAGAACCTCATCATCTTCTAAATATCCATCTACATGCACCACTGATCCAATGGTGCAGAAGTTGGTAAATGAGTTACTTGCTTTCAAAAAGCAAATGGTGTAAGGAATGTCTTCCACTCCTTCATATAGAGATATACAAGGGAGGACATTTCTAAATTAGTCATACTAGGGTAACATTCTAGGAATCAAGGGTAGCTAAATCATGTTCCTTCCCCACAAGGTAAACTTGCCATTGAAGCACCCCTAGTCAATTCAGAAGTGGGATATCTTGAAGTAGAATCAGATTTTTATTTCTAGCCTGATTTGAGTCAAGAAAATGATGTTAATATCCTTATAGAAAACCAAGAAGAATTAGTTGGCGACTCCAATATTGGTTTCTTGAACTACCAGGATGAACCTAAAAGTAAAGGAGAAGCTTTTGATGGATCATACGTAGTGTTTACCAGGTCCAAGAACCAATCAGCCCAACAAGCTGATAAAGAAAAAACAAAAGAGCAACCTAAACCATCAATTTCAATTTCTACACGTGGAACCTCTCTACCTTTCCAACCAAAGGACTCAGTGATCACTAAGAAGGTAAGTACATCAATTTTACCTTCACTTTTAACTTCAATTTCACAAATCAGTCCTCTCCCCCTTATAAACTAGAAGGTTGAATTACCTTCCTCTATTCCTAGTCTAATTTAGTCATTTGACATAATTGATCATGTCAAGAAAACCAAAATTCAAATGACTGAGTTTGAATATTTACAATCCAATCTTGAGCAGTTGGATAGGTTAGTTGAGTGTGTAAAGAATAAATCCATCCCTATAGGACAAGAGGCTAAGAAGTTAATTCATGATTCCTCAAAGAACATGCCCATCCCAAAAAATATTATCATTAATCCTCCAACTACCCCTGGAAAAATAGAACCTTTCTATGTTTCTCTATTGATAAATGGTCACAAGCTGAGTAATTGCATCATAGACTCAGGTGCATTTGACAATGTCATGCCTGCCAAAGTGGTAGAATCTCTTGATCTCAAACTGACCAAGACATTTGGGAGATGTTTCTCCATAGATAACAAACAAGTGCCATTATTGGGGCAAATTGAAGATGCCCAATTTATATTTATAGCCTTTACAGACAAAAGAATCAAGATGACAGTTCTGGTGGTTGATGTTTTAACCTCATACGACATTCTAATAGGGCAAATTTTTTGCAAAAATGTTGGTGGAGAATTGAGCATGGACTTATCTAAAGCAAGAATCCTTGTCAAAGGCAACATGCAGAGTCTACTTCCTAAAAATGAATCAAAATATATTGTCACTCAGACATCATCCCCTGAAGCTCAAATTATGTTTGAGTCTTCAGGCATGGGTAACTATTTTCTATCTATAGATGAAGTTCATGAAACATCTAATAAAGCTCTTCAAAGTGTCAATTTGGAAATTAGTTTAGCTGAAACATTAGAAGAATTGGTAGGTTGCAATACAGATGGAGAAGGATCTTCACTCTCTATTGAAGGGAAATCTAAAGAAAAATTAGTGTCTGATAAGGTATGGACTCTAGAATTTGATGGCAATTGATCCTCTATCAATTCAAAAGCTAGGATTGTGTTGATATCTCCTCAAGGAGATATTTTTCCTTCATCCTATAAGTTGTAACTTAGCAACACCAATAACACAGCTGAATATGAATCTCTGTTGCTTATATTGAGGGATAATCGAGACAAAGGCATCAAACTCCTTCATGCCAAAGGAGATATTAAACTAGTGGTTTTTTAGGTGAGAAACCTATACCAAACCAAGAATGAAAGATTGTGCCACTACCGCAACTTAGTCTAGGACCAAATTGAAAGCTTTGATGCTTTCAACATCTCTGTCATACCTAGGGAATCTAATGATAGAACTGATGCACTTATTGTTTTAGCAACTCTCTTAGTTCTTCACCCAGACTTCATAGAAGATAGCTATACCATTGAGCTAGTCTTTAGATCAACTGTTCCTAACAATGCTAATCATTGTCAAGTATTCAATAATGATCACCAACTCATTGCCTTCCTGGAATGAAAAGATAGCTTTGAATAACTACATTTTGAAGGCAGTGAACCTCAGAAGTGTGAACCAGCTCCTGAATCAAGTTCAGATGCAAATGAAGAATTCTTACAACTCAAAGGGAATAAAATTCCCAAAGGCCTGGTTTCCTTTGAGAAACTATTTGACAAGAATGATAGGTTCATCAAATAGCAAAAAATAGATTCAAGATTCTCCCAAGGATTTGATTAAATAAACCTAACTACCAAGGAAGATCCTAAAATGTTGAATATTGGGAAATTCTGCACTCCTGAAGAGAGATTCAAGTTCACTACTCTACTCCACCAATATATGGATGTCTTAGCATACTCTTATGATGACCTAAAGTCTCTTAGGCCTGATGAAATCTGCCATGACATTCCTCTCAAGGCTAACTTAGTGCCTTATAAGCAAAAATCTAGATAATACAATCCTAAGATATTAGGTACCATTCTATCTAAGATATAAAAAATGTTAAATGCTAGAATCATTTTTCCAATCCATCATTCCACATGGATTTCAAACATAATGCCTGTAAGGAAGAAGAATGGTGAAATTTGTATGTGTGGATTTCAAGAATCTAAATCAGTCATCCTTGAAGGATAACTATCCTTTGCCAATCATGGATTAAGTACTTCAAATAGTGATAGGTTTAGAGATATTATCAATATTAGATGGCTTCTTAGGATACAATCAAGTTGAAGTTGGTGAAGCAGACCAACACGAGACTACATTCACCACACCTTAGGGCATGTTTGCATATAAAAGGATGCCTTTTGGCTTGACAAATGCTGGTGCCACCTTTCAAAGAGCAATGGACCTTGCTTTTAAGGATGAGATGGGTAAGTTCATTATGGTATACCTTGATGACTTGACCATCTTTTCAAAGCATCATTCTGATCATATATACCACCTACAATAAGCATTGGAGTGCTACCACCAAAATGGCATTTCTTTGAACCCTAAGAAGTCTATTATTAGAGTAACAGAGAGGAAACTTCTTGAACACATTGTGTCCAAAGAAGGCATAAATATTGACTTAGACAGAGTCAAGTCTATTCAAGAGCTTACCTTACCTACAAATAAAAATATTGTTCACTCTTTCTTTGAAAAGGTGAATTTCTTACAGAGGTTCATCCCTAAGTTTGTTGAGAAGACTAGACACATTGTAAACATGATGAAAGGGAAGACCACCGTCAGATGGATTAAAGAAGGCAAGTGGGTGTTTCTCTAGATTTTCACTAATTACATTCAAAAAAATGATACTTAAGGTTAAGAGGTTGGGGCTTTGATGTTACCCAGATTTAGTGTGCACCGTATCCAAGCTTTGTGGGAGCTCCCCTTTGGCTGTGGAGGAAACACCTATAGTAAGAGTGAAACTTGAACAAAGAAGATGTTAGAAGAAGAATGGTGGACTGCCAAGCTACGCGCTTGGTCTCGAAAGCGTGAAGCTCCTAAAGGGATGACAGTCCACTATTTAAAGATAAGAGTTTTATAAAGGAAGAAATGATAATTGACTAAAAAAAGAGAACAATAGATAGCACGTACCTATTCCCTACAGTTTGTATGTCATAGTTGCTGATGTCAGTAGGTCTGTCAAGGTTGGTGGGGTAAATGGCACCGATGTCAGTTGGGTTGCCAATGTCAGTAGGGGTTATTGGCCTTGGATGGATTTTAGAGTATTTCTAGGGTACACAGGGGGTTTTTAGAAGTTTAGAGGTTGGTGCAGGGTTACGAGAAGGTGAATGAGGTCTAAGGAAGGGTATAGGTGGAGGATTGGTGTGAGAAAGAGGTGATAATAAGGGGAAGGCCTTTTAGCCCCTCCACAGAAGAAGGCAAGCCTCTTTACAGTATTTAGAAATATCAATGAAAACTAATTAATAATGTATTCTAAAACACTGAAATGAGAACTAGAATACTTAGCTCTATTAGGTGAAGAACTAGAGGTGTCAGAATACTTATTCCTATTGTGGCTGATGTTGAGGTCCTCGTACAATATTTCAATCTAGTCTCTAGAATGACTTATGTAGAGCTTCGGTAACTAGGAGAATGATAGTTGAGTTCTAGTACTTGAGGTCTCAAAATGTGCATGTCAATGTGCAAAAAGGTGGGGGTAGCTCAATGTTAGAGCTTGGCTTATGTAACTGATGTCAGTGATCCCACTGGCATCGGCTAAGAATTGACCAACATCAGTGGATAAAGAATAGGTAAAAGGGCTATTTTTAGCTCTTTGCCCATTTCTCCACCTGCCAAGTGCCTTTTCCATTGGATAACGTTCAAAACATGGGTTTATGAGGCATGGGAGTTGGTTAAGGAGTTAAGATGGAGTGAGAATAGGTCATGGGTAGTTAGGATTTGGAGGACCTAGTCTCAGGCTGACTCATAGGCTAAGAAACGGTCTTTAGGTGAGGTATCTAGGTGAGGTGTCTAAGGTGAAAGGGGTTTAAGTGTGGGTTAGGAGTGTTAATATTTAAAAGGGAACCGAGGGGGGTTGACATGATATTGGTGTCTATATTTGCCCCTTTTTATCTTGTGATTTATCCTGACCAACTGCAAGACAAAAATAGATGTAAGTTACCCAAGGTATGAGATGAGGTATTCCCCCTCAAAGCGGGAATCAAGAGAAGGGAATCCAAAATTAGGTGTCGATTTGATATGCAGTGGATGGGTAGGATGAGGTAGGAGTGTGATACTATAATAGTTGAGATTGTGCATATACCACTTCACTTGATAGGTAGGTCAAATTGTCACATACAAGGTTGAGGAGGACTAAAATTGAAGTAACTAGTTCTCAGCTTATTAGTGGTAACTAATTGGGTTAAATGATCAAAGCTATAGCTCTAATGGTCAAGGAGGACTAAAATTGAAGTAATCAGTCCTGAACTTATTAGTGGTAACTGATTGGGTTAGATCGATCAAAGCTGTAGCTCTAATGGGCATCATGTTCTAAGTATCCAGGCTAGGAAGTGCTCTTGAAAAACATGAAAATGTCATAGATATTGGGGATCAACTTGGTCACAATTTGACAATAAGTGTGAGGGGTGCATATAATTTGCTAACTAGTCGTGAGGTAGCATATGCAATCAAAACAACCAAGGCAAAGTTGTCTCAAAAGTGGTCATGGTTTGAGGAGATAGTCACGATCTTTGAGGTCATTTGTCAAGTTGGGTTGAGATATAAGTGATATCAAGTGTTGTTTGTTGTGGTTAGGGAGATGTATGTGATCTCCAATGTGCCCTATGAGAAGTCTAAGGTGACTTCTACAGTGTCAGGGTTGGTTGTTTGGTCATGATTTTGGGTTGGTTTAGATAGTTGGTCCATTAGGTAGACGAATGAATGAATAACTGAGCTAACCTCAGAAGACCCCATGTCAACTGAGTGTTGCCTATATTGCCCCTATTTTAAGGGCCTTAGGCTAATGTAGTTCTCCTAAAAAGGAAAGAAGAGTCAAAGAGGTTGATAGTTGTTTTGGTTATGTTAGTGTTTTTAGCATTTCCCATATGTTTGATAGTACATGCTTGAAATGATGAGTGTATGATGATGTTATATCCTTTTCCATATTGTGTGATTGTGTATGATGTAACATAGGTTATGTGGTTTTTCATCCTTAGTAATTTTCCATATTAGTGATGGTGTATGCTAAAAATTAAATGAGTTTATTTATGCTTCAACAGGTTTCTATATTGGTGATGATATATGCTTGACATAAATTGTGTTTGGTTGATAGTTTCCATGTGTATTGTTTTCCATAGAAACTAATGTGAATGGGCTATGATAATTTATATAACACAAATTGGCATTTGCATTAAATAAATCATGATGTTATGTTAGTATTTAGAAAATGTTTAGGTTGTATTTTATCAGAAATATGTGATGTTATTTATGATAAAATTCAGTTGAATGTTAGGTTCACAATTTTATAGTGAAAATTATGAGATGACAATATGCGAGCATATAATTTTAAGACACTGCATCCTAAAAGATAAACTGGCATGTGACGAAGGTGTGTAAAGAGTGAAAGGTGAATTGCTCTTTCATTGAACAAGGACCATAATGATAGCATAGATAGGCTTTTTGCAAATAAAATCTATGTTCATGCATTACATCGTTTAACCATTAGTTTTTGTTAGAGAAGTACCTTAATCACCTGACATTAAGTGAGCTCAAAATCCCTTGGGTATTTTGGGGTAATAGGTGTGATTATATGATATGTGAGGATAGCATAAACCCTTTTAGCAGGGATAACTTTTCCCCTTTTATAGGTGATCCTGAGAACAACTATAGGCAAGTCCATGAGTTAATAGTTTGTGAGTCAAATTTTTTTTGTGGTAGACTGATCAGTGCGAGAAGTCTACTTGGGGATGTTGTTTTGTTTTGTGGTCATGTGAAGCTGATCAATGTGGGAAGCTTCTGAGAGGGTGTTGTTTTTGTATCAAAGTTTGGGCATAGCCATTCTTTGAAGGAGTGGTCTATATTTGCTTTGTATATTTGGATTTCTTTGAATAGCTATCCTTTAAGGGAGCAGTCTATTAATTACAACAATAATGCAGTTGTCCTTCAAGGGAGCAGTCTACATTTATAGTTTATGACCTTTTAATATTTTGTTAGGCATCCCAGTTTTATGATTTTTTTTGTTAACTAAACTTTTAGTCATGGACTAGACTATAGAGGTTTAGGGGTTTCCCTTTTATTATGACAAAGCATTAATGCTTTAAAAAAGGGTTAACTAATTTTTGTAGGGAAAAAGGGCTAAAAGGAAAAAGAATGAGGGTGATGGGGTTGCTCAAGGGACGAGCTCAAGTTAAACATCAAGTGAATGAATACTTGGTTAATAGTAAAATGGTCACAGATGCAAGGCATTAAGGGGCTCAAGTTTTGGTCGGCCTTCGAGAGAAGACAGATGATAAGTGCCTGATCCATACTTGTGCGTTATTATATAAGGTCCGAGCCAATTAAGAGAAAACTTGCCTCATTTACTTCTTTCCATATTGGTCATGTGTTGGTTTTCTTTAAGGATGAGATCTCTAATTTCAAAATCTCACTCTTTTAGATTTTTGTTGTAGGCATGCTGAACATAATCATTACCGTCTTGGTTAAGAGTGGGCCAATAATAACCCAAGTGGAGGATGTACTTTACAACCAAGTTACCACTAAAATGTCCTCCACAAATCCCATCATGGACTTGTTTGATGGCATGAGATGTCTTAGTGGTGGTTAGGCATCGGAGAAGGAGGTCATCAAAACCTCATTTGTAGAGAAGACCCCCTAGCATGGTGTATCAAGCAGTACTCTTGATAAAAGCCTGCCATCCATTACTAAAGAGGTCAGGAGGAATGATAGAATAAGTCAAGTAGTCAACATGTTATTTATACCAAACATCATGTGGACTAGAGTCGATTAGGGTTTGGGACCTAGTGGCCACATTAATAGTGTTGATTTCAAATAAAGGGGGAGAAGCTGGTATAAGGACCATAATCTCACGTTGGGATCCTGATTCAAGTGAGGAGGTTTGGGAGGCATGGGGTGGTGTCAGTAGTTTGTCAAAAAGTGGTTAAGAGAATCATTAATGAGAAGGGTGTCTTTTTTTAGGTGTTGGTGAATGACAACCTTAATAGTGTTGCAACTCTTAGTATTATGCCCAGGTGTGCAATGATACAAGCAGATTTGTGTGTCATCAAACTAAGATAGTTTTGATTCGAGAGGTTGGTATGGCTTAATGGGTGGGAGAAAGATGCTAGAAGACTACAATAATTATTTTAATAGCAAAGCATAGGAACCCACTAATGGGTCTGCACTCATTATTGCAGTAGGGGTTGACAACTTCTATTTAGGAGTTGTAGGGGGAGTTTTTCATACCACCTTTTTAGTTGGTGGTGTGGCCACACGCATAGATGGCACTTTCTTGATGAGAGGTGTCAAATTTCTTGGAGGAAATATGTTTTTAATGGGTAGAGGGAGTAATGGAGGCAGTTTGTTTTTATGAGTTGTTAAAATAGGGAGCACTTCTTGTAGACACCGAAATCGTGTCGACTCCCCTGGTCACTCCCCGTCTTATTCTTCTTCGCCTATTTAACCCTTGTCGATAACTTGTTCCACCAACCTTGACCCTGGCAGCATGTAATAATGAGCACAGAGCTAAAGCTAGACTCTATCCCCATTGTGCATCTGCCGACGACGGTCTTTGCCCAGCCGATGTCGCCGACGTCGGTCACTTATCGGCCGACGTCAGCAATCCTACCGACGTCGGTCACCTTGCCGTTATCCATTATCAGTTATCATTCAGTTTCCCGAAACGGTTGACGAACCATTTCTAGAACCGTCCCCCGCCTTCATCAACCTCTGCCAACCATTCGAGCCCAGACCCCAAACGCTATCCTGAACGCTATTCGAAATGCTGATCAATCGAACCCTAAGCAATCATCAACCTGCGAACTCTGACATCAACACTCTCGGCATCAACCAACCTGCACTTAATCCGGCACTGCACAGACAACTCCAACTATGGCTTTCATCGCATCTTCTAGCAGGTAAGTATTTATTCTGTTTATTTTATTTCTTCCTTAGTTATTATTTATCAGTTCTGTTATCCTGATTCCTCAGACCTGACCCGACCTTACCCAGACCCTGTCCTGACTCTGTTCAGACCCAGCATCCCTCGTTTACATCCCTACCCCTGTCCCGACTCTCTCAGACCTTGCCCAGACCCTGTCCCGACTCTCCCAGACCCTGTCCCGAACCTGTTCAGACTTTTTCAAAAACTGCCCCTACCGACGCCGGTCACTACCCCGACCGACGACGGCACTTTAACCGACGTCGGCATCTTCCCAGACCGACGCCGGCACCATAGAGACCGACGCCGGTGACTGTGCAGAATAGTGCTGCATATCAGGTACGCATTTTTATTTTCTGTCATTTCATCTTTTATTATCTACTTTCATCCAACATTACACTTTTTATCAGTGGGTTGATATCCTTTTAGGGAGTCTTCGTACTTCCGAGATCAGGCATTCGCCTGACAACCCACCATATCTTTGACTAACATCTTTTCGTGTTTTAGTCTCTTTTTCACAGGTGTCATTCCTCCACAGCCAAAGAGGAGAATCTTCCAACGTCTGATTTTGGTGCGCTCGACTTTATCAGGTACTTCTAGCCTTAACCATTTATTTCAGTTTCTTATTTCTTTTTTGAATGTAGAAAGCAATTTTGCATAGAAACATTTTGGCACGCCCGGTGGGACCCTAGGTCCTCCTTGGGTTCTTTCTTTCTTTCATTCATTTAGGCGCATTAGGTTTCTTCCTTTTCGCCTCCTTTCGTCTCTTCTTAAACGACACCATAAGCAGAACTAAAACGAACATTTCTTTCTTGCACTTTTAGACTAGCTAAACTCATATTCTTCGACTCTTTCTCCATTCATCTTCATACGAACAAACATTTCGACTTGGACATTAAAACACTTTGCATTCATTTCTGTTTGCCTGCATCTCTTAGACCACACATAGTAATTAAACCGCATATTGAATTAATCTAGATCACTTCATGTTACACGACCAAACCACCTGCACAAAACAAACATTTTAACTTACCTGAGACAAGGCCCGACTGGGATTTCATCCCCCAGCGGATACCTTACCCATCCTGGTGACCCTACTTGGATTTCATCACCAAGGGGGAAGCCCACTCCGTTCTCTGGCGGAGTATAATCTCTAGGCGAGGTATATCTTGGCTAAGCGAAACCAGCTAACCACTGGAATCGTGAAGTGAGGGGAGCTTGCTCCTTAGCACCAGGCCATGTACCGACCCTAACACAGACTTCTTGAGCACCATAAAAAAACCCAAAACCATCCATAGACTTCTTCTAGGACCCGACTCACAAAGCCAACCTCCCCAAACACACACATTCTAAGGCATAAGCCACTATAATCCTAATAATTTACTTCTAGGGTTTTAGGATCTGCTTGTGTCTTCATCTTTTTGGTTCTTATCTGCTTGTTTGAGCTTGTGAGGACGTTCTTCCTTGCCTTGAATGGTTCTGACTCGTAGCCAAGCCAAGGCTCTAGTCGATCACGTGAGGCATCATCCTCTTCCGTCTACCCCGCCTACAACCAACCCTATAATGGAGTTTAACTCGGAAACTGAAATAACTCCTACCAGACCATCTCTGACCTAAACGCCTATTATCCCAAAAGGGGACCAAGATTTTGCATGATTCTTGGACCTCAATACCGCAGCCTTGCAATACTATCTCGCGAATAGCCAAACGCGAGATTCCTCGGGCAATCTAATCTATGGAATGCTGACTTCTCTCCTCAAAACTGCGGCCATATCAACGGCATCCGTAGTCCAACCCTTAGATACCTAGGCTTTTACCTCAACCAATGACCAACCTTTTACCAACCATCCAAGTGTGGTTTCTCCTTCCATCGTTGGGCCCAATTTCACCGGGGTTTCGGCCCCCAATCAATCTCAACCCACTCAACCACTTTCTACCCCCTTTCAAAACTTGGTCGTCTCCATTCCGCCTACCCTTACTCCTATCAACACTAGGGTGGCTACCCATCCATTGGCCCATGTTACCTCTAGTCAACCTCCCATGACCACATCAAACCTAGCCATGTCTTCTATCTAACCATCCTTAGTCACTTCTTCTATCCCTACGACTAGTCATCCGTACGTTGCGCCCTTATTGGTACAACCGACTACGTCGTATACCTCTTCCAGCCTCTTTCAAGTGCCTTACAATCTAGGAGGTGCTCCACCCGCCAATCCGTCAGTAGATATTATCAAGATGCTGATGGATAAAATGTCCAACCTAGAGACCTCCGTTACCGGCTCGCGCAACACTCTCTCATACGAACAAATCTGTAACGAGCCCATCCATCCTTCCGTCCCCATCAGACCATATCCCAGCCAGTGGGAACTTCCTAAGTTTTCTCATTTCCAGAGCAAGGAAGACCCACAACAACATTTACGGGCATTCAGACACGCCTGTTACCTTATCGCCCACGACGATGCGTTGCTCTTACGCATGTTTCCCATGTCTCTCTCGGGTGCTGCACTTGACTGGTACAGCTCTCTTCCCAGCCATTCCATCCTCACGTTCACTCAACTGGCCCAGCTCTTCCTTGATCATTTCTCCATCAATATCACCAAGAAGGTCTCCATCACAGACCTCTATTCTATCCGCCAGTTTGAGGATGAATCCATTGCTGATTTCATCGCTCGGTGGAGGGGCCTTATCAATCAACTTTCATTTTCCTTACCCCAGCCTGAGCTTATTGAACTTTTCTCTCAAGCCTGCGCTAAACATATTTCTTCTACCTTGAGGGTTCAAACCTTCCGCACTTTTGACGAAGCCTTCACGATGGCTCGTAAACTTGAGTTACGTGCCGTTGAGGAGAATAAAGTCAAGTTGCGGAGTAAGAATCCTAACTCCAAAACCAATGACCCCTCTTCTAAGCCCTCCTCGTCCAATCCTAAATCTAAAACTTCAGCAAATGTTGTGGTTGTTAGATCTTCCTCTTCTTCACCTTCAACTAATCAACCTGAACCATCCTCGTCCATGAGCGCCACTCGTCAATTTCAGTAGAGATACATACAGCGACAGTTTACTCCACTTGGAGAATCATACACGTCTGTGCTGGAAAAACTCGTCAAACAAGGGGCCATCAATCTCCCTCAGATCTGACCTCCACCACAATTTGATCCCTCACGCGCCATCCCTGCGTGGTATAGGGAAAATGACTTCTGTAACTACCACCGTGTTAAAGGTCATGACACGGGTAACTGTAAAACCCTTAAAAACATAGTCCAAGACATGTTGGAAAAGGGTGACCTCATCCTCGACAATCCTAATGCCCCTCTTAATCAGGGTATCAATATCTTCAAATAACCATTCCCTAATCATCCACCAACCCAAAACAACGTCCAGACCTTGACTGACAATACCCATGAACATAATATTCGAACAGTCAATACGGTCTCGCCCCTCATTTCTAACCAACCCCAAGAGGTGAGTTCATCCATCAGTCCATCACATATGGACGAACCTCTTTCACCGGCTAGTTCTCCCTCAACTTCTCTCATTTTAGAGGACGCCTCGACCTTACCAGCACCGCCAGTTTCACCATCTTCCTTGTTGCTGCCCATGGAGGACCCAACCTTTCCTACTCCTCGACCATAAGTGGAGGGCATTATCATCCCTGCCCTTTACCCGCTTGAGGAGCTTCATTCTCCAGTTTCTTCTCCACCCAGGGAAGAACCTATCTCTCCTTCGTCTCCAACCAAACATGAACCTGTTACGACTTCACCATGCTTTAGGCCCAAGACTACTACATCCGTCTTACCTTCAGTCCCACAACCGTCGACGTCTTCTCAAGAGCCCAAACTTCATCCCGCATCTTCTCAGCCATTTTCCTGACTAGTGGAGAGACTCGAACTTCTCCCTTCTAGGAAAGTGGAACATCAGGGATTGTGGGACCGTCTCACAGCTCTTCAACAAGCCCGGGCCCTCTCATCTCATGCTGTTAATCCTCCCATGGTAGAACCTCCTAAGACTATCAACAAAAATTAGATTTCTGCCTCTAGACCATCTACATCTCCATCAACCTCATCAAAACCAAAACCCTCATCTACTCCGCCTAAACCTATCAAATCGCTTGGCGTTCGCCCCGTCTCCAACCTCACTCATCCATAAGTGAAGGTGGACTTAACCCAAACTTCAACTAATAGTAATCTTCAACTTAAATCACAAAAGACTGCCAAACCACAGAGGCGAACGCCTCCTCTTCCTTCACCATTGCCCTCCATTTTGGGCCCGCATCCTTCAACCCTAACCAGAGTCCTTCCCGCTCCAACCTTTAATCAAAACCGATTGCCTCCTTTGCTTCCTTTACCGACCACTAGCATACCCTCTCCTAAAAAGGCGATACCTCTCATGAAGAGTGTACCGTCTCAACCTGTCATCGCACCATCAACCCGGAAGGTGGTACGAAAACCCCCTCCAACTTTGCCCAAGCAAAAGTCACTGACATCACATACATCAATGAGCACGGATCTTTTAGTGGGTTTATACTCTTTAATCTTGCAACGACTTTTGCAAACTTCTAGCATAACTCTTCCACCCATCAAGCCCTTTCAACCTCTCAGGTCTAAACCTTCCTGGTTCAACGACATGAAGATTTGTTTATATCATCGTACACCAGGACATGACACTGAGACTTGCTGTGCCCTCAAGGCTGTCATTCGCCGTTATCTGGAGAAAGACACTCTTCTCTTTGAGGACACTTTCGACCGCCCCCTGACTCCTTCTCATAAACCTTCCACCTCTTCAAATCCATCCACATCTCATCAACCAGTTACAACCCCTTCATCATCTTCACCTCCCATCTTTGAAATCAATGCCATTCACATCACCACTAGGTCACAGAAGGACAAGGCGAAAGAAAAAGCCACCATTCCTTGGACCTACCCTTTTGTCAATCCACCTCAACCACCTAAGCCTAAGATTTCTATCCTTGGCGCGCCTCAACCCTCCTCTTCTTCTTCTTCTTCTGGACCAATCCACGACTCCATGTTGAAACAGCTTCACCAGACGCCTATGAAGATGTCCCTCTACGATCTTATCCAAACCTCACCCCAACATCGTCAGGCCCTCATCCAAGCCCTACAGGCAGCAGAGGTCCAACCTGAGGACCCCCAACCACTTGCTGCCCTTGTCCACTCCTTAGCCCCTATCGCCTCCATTACATTCAGCGATTCTGAGATTCCCACATCCAACACGAAAGATCAGGACGCCGCCCTCTTCATCACTACCTACATCGATCGGACGCGCATTAAACACGTTATGATCGATGGGGGCGCTAGCATCAATATCATCTCCACCCATGCCTTTGATCAGTTGGCTCTTCCCAAGAATTGCGTCTCCAAAACTGACGCGATCTTGTGCTCTTTCAATGACACTACTGCCACGACCATTGGCACAGTCATCCTTCATATTCGCGTAGGTCCACGCACAGTCCCGGAGCTCTTCTACATCATCAAAGGAAAGTTCCAATACAACATCTTGTTGGGTCGACCCTGGATCCGTGCCATGTCCTATGTCCCCTCCACCCTGCACCGTTGTGTGAAGTTTGAGCATGATGGACAAGTCCACACCATTCCCACTGACCCTTCGCCTTTCAAAACATGCAACACCACCTACCGTCCAAACGATGTCCTCATTCCTATCAAGCCGTCAACCTCGACACCACCTCCATCCGCAGAAGCTTCGACCAGTTCGCAACAGGCGGTCGCCCTTACACCTCCCCTTCAAGCGATAACCACAGACCCCATGGAAGACGTCTTCCAAAGACTTTCATTGGGAGAATATCGCTTGCTGGCTTTAGACATGTTCCAAACTCCACAAGAGTATGGACGCCTTCATCACAGCCCCAGATACAACCATCGGATAGGGATGATCATACCTTATGGTCCCCCTCACCTTCACACTAACCTCGTCTATGGGGGGCTTAATCAAGCTCCTCTTGACGATAATCCTCTTTCTTCACCTCAACCTTTCACATCAGATTTCTCGTTTCTTGGCAACCCTACCTTTGCACACACTTACCTTTATAGGTGTGCATGGAAGGGTTTTGGTTTCAGACGCTATGAGCAAGGCTCCCATCAGCCTATCCAACCGCTCAATGATAACGACGCCAAGAAACGATATGGTCTGGGATATCACGACCCCACTCAAGACCCTGTAGACCTTTATCCTGAACCAATCCTTAACCAATCTCCTCCACACTCACCTATTTTGCCACCTTCACCTACGGAGTCAGTGGTTTCCATTCCTCCTAGTTTTTTTTCCATAAACACTATCCGCCTAGACCCCTTGACTTATCAGCTCAATGGGGTGTCCAAATCTCTCCCTCTCATTCTTCCCAGCATGATCGAAGATGAGTCGGCAACCATCCACACTGTTCATTGCATTGACGATGATGCCATTCTTTCTTACATGGGCGCTGACAATTCTTTTATCCAACGCTCCCTCCCTTCTGAGACCCAGGTTATGTTAAATGAATCAACCATTGACATCAACCTTCCTTCTTCTGATGTTCCTCATGTCTTAAAGATTGGCCAATCTTTAGACGCTCAGGAGCAGCTTGACTATACCCATTTCCTCTCCGACCATAGCAAGGCCTTTGCCTGGACTTACAGTGATATGCCTGGCATCGACCCCACCATCGTTACCCATAACATTGTCACCAAACCAGAGGCTAAGCCTGTCAGGCAAAAGCTTCGAAAGATGCATCCTCGCGTTGCCCTCCTTGTTAAAGAGGAGCTTCAGTGCCTCCTTTCTGTCTCCTTCATCCAGCCCATCGACTATCCACAGTGGGTCTCTAACATCGTCCCAGTCACCAAGGCAACTGGGGGGATTCGGATCTGCACAGACTATCACGACCTCAACCTAGCCTGTCCCAAAGATGACTTTCCTCTTCCTAACATCGACCAGCTTGTTGATCTTATGGCCAGCCATGAGATGTTATCTCTTATGGATGGGTTTTCAGGATACAATCAAATCTTGATCACTCCGGAAGATCAGCACAAGACTACTTTCATCACCCCATGGGGGACTTTTTGCTATCAAGTCATGCCTTTCGGCTTGAAGAACGCAGGTGCCACTTATCAGCATGCCATGACCTACATTTTCCACGATCTCCTCCATAAAATCATGGAGGACTATGTGGATGACCTTCTCGGCAAATCCAAGCTTTGCCGTGACCATCTGACCATTCTCAACATCATCTTTTCTCGTCTTTTTCAGTACCATGTTCGTCTTAACCCCAAGAAATGTGTTTTTGGGGTCCTCTCTGGCAAGCTTCTCGGCTTCATTGTTTCCTTCCGTGGCATCGAGATAGATCCCGCCAAGATTCACGCTATTCTCGAAATGCCTCCCCCGACTAATCTCAAGCAGCTTCGCAGTTTGCAAGGCAAGCTCCAGTCCATTCGTCGCTTCATCTCGTAGCTTTCTGACCGTTGTCAACCTTTTCATCATCTCCTTAAGAAGGACGTCATTTTTACATGGGATAAGGACTGTCAAGAGGCTTTTGAAGCCTTAAAATGCTATCTGGTCTCTCCACCAGTCCTCATTCCACCTAAAGATGACCAACCCTTCTACCTTTATATCTCAGCCACTCACCATTGGTTAGGTGCCATGATCGCACACCAAGACGAGCATCACCGTGAGCAAGCCGTCTATTACATCAGCCGAACACTGGTCGACTATGAAACTTGGTATACCCATATCGAGAAACTCTGTTTGGCGTTAGTCTTTGCTGCTACTAAGCTTCGCCACTATCTTCTTAGTCACAAAACCTTTGTCATCACCCACACCGACCCTCTCAAGTATATGCACTCCAAGCCATATCAAAATCAACGTATGGCTCGGTGGCTCATGCTGCTTGCTGAGTTCGATCTCGAATTCATCCAGCAGAAATCTATCAAGGGGCAAACCATCACTGATCAACTAGCAGATGCCCCTCTTCCTGACAATCAACCTTCACAGTGTGAATTCCCTGATGAGTCTATCACTGCGCTTTCCTCCGATGACACCACCTATCAGATGACTATGTTCTTTGACGGTTCCAAATGTCAACTAGGTGGGGGTGCTAGGGTTATTCTCATTCCATTTGAAGGAGAGCCCATGCCTCTGTCTTTTAAGCTCAACTTTGATTGTACCAATAATATGGCCGAATACGAGGCCTTAATTTTGGGACTTAAGACTGCCCTCTCTCTCAGCATCAAGTCCATCAACATCTTCGGCGACTCACAGCTCGTCGTCAATCAGGTCAACAGTTCATACCTCTGTAAAAATGAAATTTTGCAAAGGTACAAAAACTGTGCTGACATTCTCCTTGCATCTTTCGACCATTTCCTCCTGTAGACTGTTCCTCGATCCACGAATAAGTTTGCTGACACTATGGCTTCTCTTGCTTCACATATCCCATCTTCCTCATCTGCATCCAGACTTTTTGTCACGGTGCGTCGTGTGCCGTTGCCTTCATATATCTCTCCTCACATTCATCATGTCAACACTATAGACCCTAGCCCACAAGATGCTTCGTATAAGCAACTTGTAGACTTCTTATCTTTCTCTGTCATTCCTCCCAACCTCTCTAGTAATGCACGATGAGCTTTTATCAAGCGTACTACTCGCTATACCATGCTAGGGGGTCTTCTCTATAAGCGAGGCTTCGACGGCCTCCTTCTTCGTTGTCTCACCTCCACTAAAGCATCTCAAGCCATTCAACAAGTCCACGACGGGATTTGTGGCAGACATTTCAGTGGGAATTCGGTTGCCAAGCGTATCCTTCGTTTGGGCTATTATTGGCCTACCCTTCATCAAGACTGTAGCGACTATGTTTAGCGTTGCATCAAGTGTCAGTAGCACTCTAACTTGCTTCATCTCCCCAGTCATGCCTTACAAATTGCTCAGGATTTTTGGCCTTTTTCTCAGTGGGGTTTAGATCTCATCGGTGAGATTAACCCTCATTCGTCGCTTCGTCATCAATCCATCATCACAGCCACTGAATATTTCACCAAGTGGGTGGAAGCCATTCCTCTCATTTCCATAAAAGTCGACAAGATCGTCAACTTCATCAAAACCCACATCATCTGTCATTTCGGTGTCCCTCATAAAATCATCACCAATAACGGCAAGTCCTTTAAAAACAAAACTGTCCAAAAGCTATGAGACTCCTTCGGCATCAAACTTAGTTTCTCTTCGCCTTACTACCCACAAGCAAATGGGCAGGCCGAGGCTTCCAACAAAATTCTCACCAAAATTCTCATGAAAGTGGTCAGTGACACTGGCAGGGATTGGCACATTCACATTCCCTTCGCTTTGTGGGCTTACCGCACTAGCATCTGAACCTCTACGGGTGCTACTCCTTTTTCTCTCATGTACGAAACAGAGGCTGTCTTACCTCTCGAAGTACAGATCCCGTCTCTCCGCATTTCTCTACATGATATCCTTTCCAACGATGACTTTCATCAAGATCGCTTAGCTCAACTTGAGTTACTTGACGAACGCCGTCTTGCTGCCCTTAATCATCTCCATGTCTATCAACGTCGCATCAAACACACCTATGACAAAAATCTGCGAGAATGAGATTTCAACATCGGAGACCTCGTCCTCAAAGAGAAACAACACGTGACCAATATGGAGCGAAGTAAATGAGGCAAGTTTGCTCCTAATTGGCTCAGACCTTTTATTATCACGCACAAGTATGGAGCAGGGACTTATCATCTGTCTTCTCTTGATGGACGCCCAGAACCTGAGCCTCTTAATGCGTTGCATCTGTGACCATTCTATTGCTAGTCGAGTACTCATCCACTTGACACTTAACTTGAGCTCGTCCCTTGAGCAATCCCCATCCTCTTAATCCTACCTCCTTTCAACCCTATTCCTCTTAACAATTCCTATAACCCTTTTATGCGGTATGGATGCTTTGTCCTCATAAAAGGGAGTCCTTGACCTTCTATAATCTTGTCCATGACTCACATTTCTGTCAAAACAAATCAAGATGTCACAATATCTATGGTCACTATATCTATATCAAAATCAAAAAGTAGACTGCTCCCTCGAAGGACAGCTGTACTATCATTATTGTAATTAATAGACTGATCCCTCGAAGGACAGCTATTCAAAAGCCCTTTTATTAAACAAAAATCTAGACCACTCCCTCGAAGGATGGCTATGACTAATCTGGCAATAAACAGCACAATTTTAGAAGCTTCCCACATTGATCAGCTTCACAACCTGACCACCAAACAAACAAACGACATCTCTATGCAGGCTTCTTGCATTGATCAGTCTGCGCTAAAAAAAAAAAAAAAAAAAATTGAATAAGTCATGGATTTGACTTATAGTTGTCTCAGGGTCTCCTATAAAAAGGGGCATCGTTATCTTTGCTCTTAAAATGGGTTACCCTTCTTCCTCCTCCTATCACCCGCTCAAGGGACTTCGAGCTCACTTTAATGTCGAAGTGATTCGATTACTGCTCTAACATAACCACGGTCAATGACGTCACGCATGAATGGGGCTCTTGGTTCTCATAACCCCTATTTATGCTATCTTTTTGGTCCTTGTCAATGAAAGAGCAATATGCTTTTCACTTCTTCTACACTTTGGTCACATTCACCTTCATCACTTGTCAATCGACTCAACTCAACTCTCTTTTCAAACCATCAACCTGACCTAGCCTATTCACCCTAGTTTCTATGGACACCAATACACATGGAAACTATCGACCTGCCACAATTTATGTTCAGCATAAACCAATACTTGCTGAAGCATAAATAAACCTCAATTCATTTTTAGCATACATCCATCACGAATATGGAATATTGCTAGGGATGAAAAACCCCTCAACCAATGTTGCAGAATACACCATTTGGAAAAGGCTACAACATCTTTTTTTCCTCATCATTTCATCCAATCATCAACCAATCTATCAACCATTTTAACCACCTGTCTACCACTCGGACGCTTGGTTTGAACTACATTGGTCTGAGGCCCTATCACCAGGGCTATGTAGGCAGCACTCAGTTGACATGGGGTCTTCTGAGGTTAGCTCGACCATTCTCGTTTGTTCATCTCTCTGATGGACAAACCTTCTTTCCTTCTTTTAACCATAATCTTGTCCTTGACCATGACCCATTTTATCCCTTTGACCCTCCCTCCCTTCTAGGGAGAACTACATTGGCCTGAGGCCCTATCACCAGGGCTATGTAGGCAGCACTCAGTTGACATGGGGTCTTCTAGGGTTAGCTCGGCCACATCCTTTCATCCATTCCTCCCCTCGACCACCAACCATTGGAGATCATGCCTATCTCCGCTGACCTCGACTACTTCCAAGACATTGTTGCCTTGGTTGTTTTTGCATGTATGCTACCTCATGACTGGTTAGCAAAATTGTGCACAGACCTTTTTGAACCCTCACAAGTATAGGATCGCAAACTGGTTGATCCGCACTACTTGTGGCTTTTTCGTGTTTCTAGGAGCACTTCCTGAGCCCGAGATACCTGGAACACGATGACCATTTGGAGCTTCAGCTTAGATTGAGTGACCCAATCAGCAGATGACTAAATGTTGGGGCTTGGTTACTTCGATTTTGGCACTCCTTGACCCTTGACCTGCGACACTTTTGACCTGACCATCTCGTGCAGTGGTATGCGCACAATCACGACTTTTGCAGCATTCACCCTCACCCTTTTTTCATCCACTCTTTGTCAAATCAGCACCCGATTCTCGGTTCCCTTCCCTCGACTCTTGCTTTGAGGGGGAATACCTCATCCATAATCAGGGCAACCTATCTGCTTCCTATTTTTGTCTTACAGTTCATTCGAACAACCAACAAGATGAAATCAACCTTATCCCTCACTTGGGGCAATCACTCCTATTTTTGTCTTGCAGTTCATCAAAACAACCAACAAGACAAAAAGGGGCAAATGTAGACACCGAAATCATGTCGACTCCCCTGGTCACTCCCCGTCTTATTCTTCTTTGCCTATTTAACCCTTGTTGATCACTTGTTCCACCAACCTTGACCCTGGCAGCATGTAACAATGAGCACAGAGCTAAAGCTAGACTCTATCCCCATTATGCATCTGTCGACGACGGTCTTTGCCCGGCTGATGTCACCGATGTCGATCACTTATCGGCCGACGTCGGCAATCCTGCCGACGTCGGTCACCTTGCCATTATCCGTTATCAGTTATCATTCGGTTTCCCGAAACGGTTGATGAACCGTTTCTGGAACCGTCCCCTGCCTTCATCAACCTCCGCCAATGATTCGAGCCCAGACCCCAAACACTATCCTAAACACTATTCGAAACGCTGATCAATCAAACCCCAAGCAATCATCAACCTGTGAACTCTGACATCAACACTCTCGGCATCAACCAACCTGCACTCAATCTGGCACTGCACAGACAACTCCAACTATGGCTTTCATCACGTCTTCTGGTAGGTAAGTATTTATTCTATTTATTTTATTTCTTCCTTAGTTATTATTTATCAGTTCTGTTATCCCGATTCCTCAGACCTGACCTGACCTTACCCAGACCCTGTCCCGACTCTGTTCAGACCTAGCATCCCTCGTTTACATCCATGCCCCTGTCCCGACTCTCTCAGACCTTGCCCAGACCCTATCCCGACTCTCCCAGACCCTGTCCCGAACCTGTTCAGACTTTTTCAGAAACTGCCCCTACCGACGCCGGTCACTACCCCGACCGACGACGGCACTTTAACCAACGTTGGCATCTTCCCAGACCGACACCAGCACCACAGAGACCGACGCCAGCGACTGTGCATAACAGTGCTGCATATCAGGTACGCATTTTTATTTTCTATCATTTATTTCTGTCATTTCATCTTTTATTATCTACTTTCATCCAACATTACGCTTTTTATCAGTGGGTTGATATCCTTTTAGGGAGTCTTCGTACTTCTGGGATCGGGCGTTCACCTGACAACCCACCATATCTTTGACTAACATCTTTTCGTGTTTTAGTCTCTTTTTCACAGGTGTCATTCCTCCATAGCCAAAGAGGAGAATCTTCCAACGTCTGATTTCGGTGCGCTCAACTTTATCAGGTACTTCTAGTCTTAACCATTTATTTCAGTTTCTTATTTCTTCTTTGAATGTAGAAAGCAATTTTGCATAGAAACACTTCTATTAAAGTGGAAGGATGTGGACCCAAGATAGAGGGCAATGGTGAAGGTGGGGGAGGAGTAGGCTGACGTGATTTAACATCCTTCTTTAGTATGGTGCGAGGACTAGTACTATGTAGGGTGAGGTTCAAATCTAATTTCACTTATGGGTAAGGTTTGATACAGTGTGAACACTGAGAGATTTAATCTATTTCAACATGGTGGATGCCTGCGAGGGTTTGGATTCAAACATGGAAGGCTGAGCTTCTAATGATTGAGAAGTGGAAGCATGATCCTCATTAAAGACTTTGGGATAAATCATCATAGAAGGGTTGGTAGTATAAGGTGAAGTGGGATGTGTAGGATAAGGAGCCCTCAGTCACACCCATAATGCCTCATACTCTAGGTTCCTAGAATGGAGGAATCCTAAGTTTTTTGCCAATTGAGAGAAGGGTTTAGATGACATCGTGTGAGGTCTTACAGTTAGTCCTTTGGAGGATTTGGGTGATTGTGAGAGCAAAAATGTGTTAGATGCAGTGATCTTAGGCCAAAGATGAGAGAGAACCATCACCGGATCTTCCTCAGCCAAAGTGGGTGAGGTGGTGAGTTCTTCTCTCAGTGGAGAAGGGATTGGATAATTTGTCTCTTCAAGTGTATAGAGTGTAGGTATGATCATGCTTTCCATGTGTGGTCTAGGAGTGTGGAAAGTATGATCCTCCATTGGTAATAAGAAGGATAAGGGTGGAGCCATCGATGTTGGTACCATCAAAGCATCCTCCAACATGGGAGAGGTCAAAGTAGACTCTCCTACATGTGAAAGGGGGTGGATGGAGGACTGTCCTCCATTAGTGAAGGAAATGTAGGAGAGGAAGGCTCCTCTAAAGGGTGAAGTAGAGGAATGATGGTCCCTTTTACATGAGGGCATGGGGTATGAATGGTAAATTTTTCCAATGGTAGAAGAAGAAGGAAGGTGGGGGCAAGAAGAATAGGTAATATAGGATCCTCATGAGGTAGAAGAATGGGTAGAGGAGGTGCTTGATGTCATGGGGGT
This sequence comes from Torreya grandis, assembly GCA_037957365.1. Taxonomy (NCBI): domain Eukaryota; kingdom Viridiplantae; phylum Streptophyta; class Pinopsida; order Cupressales; family Taxaceae; genus Torreya; species Torreya grandis. Next base: position 1,017,460 of record JARHVA010001995.1, read on the forward strand.
GATACAGGTGAAATGGGTTCATCCACACGAGGAAGAGGGTGAGGCAAAGGGAGCTCTTCATTGCATGGGGGTGGTATGGGTAAAATAGGCTCTTCTACCCATGGTGGAGAAATGGGTTGACCAACCTCTTCAGATTATGGGAGAGGTTGGATAGGAATGAAAGGAAAGACTATGTTGACCATGTGTATGTTGCATTCTTGAGGGTCATCGACCATGGTCTGAACATTGTTCTAACTTGGGGGATGGTTAGGAAATGGTTGCTTAAATACATCCATGTTTTGGTTGGCCAGCACATTAGGGTTATCCAAAATAAGGTCCCCTTTGTCTAACATGTCTTGAATAAGTTTTTTAAGGTTTTGCAATTATCTGTGTCATGACCCTTGACATGGTGATAGTTACAAAAGTCATTTTCCCTATACTATGTAGGGATGGCTCGTGAGTGGTCAAATTAGATAGGTGGTTAGATTTGAGGGAGGTTGAGGACCCCATGCTTCACTAATTTATCCAATATGGAAGCATATGATTCTCCTATTGGAGTGTATCATCACTATTCATACCATTATTGGAATTGTCTAGTGATGTTTTGTGAAGTGGGGGGCTCAGATTAGTTGGTTGTGGTAGAAGATGGTAACCTAAGGGCCACAGCATTCACTAATCCCTTAGACTTGGAGTGGGAAGAAGAAGATTTGGAAGAAGGGTCATTAGGTTTTGCATTGGTATTTTTGTTATGCAATTTGACCCTGTCTTCTTCGATTGCATGAAGTTCAAGCTTTTGGAATATAGTGAAAGCTTCATCAAATGTGCAAAAAGTTTAAACCCACAAAGTGGATGAGATGTGCTTGGCACATGCTCTTAAAAAGAGCTCAATGAGCTCAGGTTGAGGTAGTGAGGAGAGTTGGTTGATCAAACCTCTCCAACAGGCGACGAAGTCTACTATTGACTCATCCTTAAATTGTCTAATGGAATAAAGGTCTATGATGGAGACCTTCTTGGTAATATTTATTGAGAACTGATTGAAGAATAGCTAAGTGAGTTAAACGAAGGATAAGAGAGAATGACTGGTAATGGAGCTATACCAGTCAAGGGTAGTGCTAGAAAGTGACATAGGAAATGTGTAAAGAAATAACGCATCATCGTGCACTATGAGGTAGCAAGCGTGTAGAAATGGTTACAGATGTTATTGTGGGTCCTCTTTACTCTAAAAATGACTAAATTTTGGGAGTTCCCACTGGCTAAGGTATGGTCAAATAGGAACTGAAGGGTGGATAAGTTCGTTGTAGATTTGTTCATATGAAAGAACACTCCTTAAACCTAAAATATATGTCTCAAGGTTGGACATATTATCCATTAGCATCTTAATTAGATCGGTAGATGGATTGGCATGAGGGGCACCCCCTAAGTTATAGGGTACCTGGAAGGCACTGAAAGGGGCATATGATGTATTTGGTTGCATTTGTGTAGGTATAACATACTGATAGTTCATCATAGGGGCTGATGTCGAGGCCAAGGGGGCTTGTGCCATGAAGTTGGAGGGCACAACTTGATTATATGCCACTAAGGGTGGTTGAATGGCAGCAACACTAGTTAAAGGATAAGTGGTCACTCTCATGTTTATAGGTGCAAGAGTGGATGGGATAGAGACAATCAAGTTATAGAAAGGTGTCAAACTTGGTTGAATTGTTTGTGGTTGAGGGGGTACGTAAACCCCGATGGAGGTAGGGCAAGAAAGGATAGAAGGCGAGGCCAAATTTTGAACATTGGCCATGGTTGGGTTACTAGTCGAGGTAGTGGCCTGAGTGACCATAGGTTGGGTAGAGGAGGCTATTGATATCATTGCCACTTCAGCTAGAGAAGTTGGCATCCCATAAATAGGGTTACCTAAAGGATATTGCATTTGGATTCTAGTGAGATAATGTTAGAGAGCCTTGACATTGTGGTCAAGGAATCTCTCAAAATCTTGATGCCCTTCAGGAATAATAAGAGGTTGATCGGCGGTAGGTTGGATAGGAGTATGCTCAGTGTCTAAAGTATACTCTATTAGATGTCTTGGCACGAAGGGCAAAGGTGGGAGTGGCTATTGACTCATGTGGTCAATAAGAGATTTGGCTTGACTACATGTCAGTGCCATCCAAGGTGAAAGGGGTTCAAGTTCCAAAAACTATGTGTTTTAGTTCTAGAAAACTAGAATTTGTGTTAAACAGCAAGAAATTTGGGTTTTAAGCTTGTTGTTTGGGAAAAAAATTTAATTTATTTATCAACAGTGACCGATGTCGATTGTTTAACCAATATTAGTTAGAAAGTGTTGCCGACGTCAGTTAGTTAACTGATGTCAGTGAAGGTTTGGTTGTCAACGTCAGTGGAGAAACTGATGTCAATTTTTGTGTAATTCTATAAACATAAAAGATTGATGGTTTTTGGAAGGAGAAGATATTCTAAGTTGTTTTGGACTTCAGAATGGTATGACTTTACCAGCTCAAACACTCAGATAAAAATAGTAGAATAGATGATTAGGCAAGCAACCTCTAAAATGTTAGATTCTTAGAAATGAGTTTTAAAGTTGTGGTGGCTTATGCCTTAAGAGAATGTGTTGGGAGTTGGGCTTGTAGAATAGGTCCTAGAGAGGAAATCTATGGCTGGTTTGAAGTTGTGTTATGGTATGCAAAGATATCTATGTTAGGCTTAGTATGTGGCCTGGTGTTAGAGCTTGCTCCCTTCACTTCATGAACCCAGAGCTGAGCTAGGCTACTTAGCCAAAATATACTTTCCTTATAGTTTATACTCTGCTAGAGAATAGAGTGGGTCCTCCTCTTGGTGTTGAAATCCAAGTAGGATCACTGGATGGGGTAAGGTATCCACTAGGTGATGAAATCCTAGATGGGCCTTGTCTCAAGTAAGTTTATGTGTTTGATTTGAAGTGATTATGGTTTGGTTGTGTCACATTTGTGCACTACGATTTATTCATAATGCTTTAATTACTAAGTGGGCTAAGTGTGCATCCAAGCAAGAATGAAATGCAGTAGTTTTTAACCCAAATCAAAATATGTTATTCAAATGCAAACAAATGGAGAAGAGGTAAAGAGTATGAGTTTTTCACTACTCTATGATGCATGCAAGAATTAACAAGAAGAAAAAGAGATGTTCTTTTTAACCTCTGTTAATGATTTCCTTTTGAGAAAAAAAAAGATAGAAGAGGACTAAGTTTTTTATTTCTTAAGAAATAAAGGCAAAGAAGAGGAGACGCAAGAAGTGAATATTTTTCTAATGCATCTATATGAAAATTTGATTTTTAAAAGAAGGAGAACTAACCCAAGGAAAACTCCAAGGGTCCCACCAGGCATGCTAGAATGTTTCTCTAGATTTTCACTAATTGCATTCAAAAGAAAGAAACTTAAGGTTAAGAGGTTATGGGTTTGATGTTACCCAAATTTAGTGCGCACTATATCCAAGCTTTGTGGGAGCTCCCCTTTGGCTGTGGAGGGAACACCTGTAGTAAGAGTGAAACTTGAACAAAGAAGATGTTAGAAGAGGATATGGTGGACTACCAACCTACGTGCTCGGTCCCAGAAGCATGAAGCTCCTGAAGGGATGACAATCCACTATTTAAAGATAAGAGTTTTATAAAGGAAGAAATTATAATTGACTAAGAAAGAGAAAAATAGATAGGGTGTACCCATTCCCTATAGTTTGTATGTCACATTCATCGATGTTGGTAGGTCTATCGAGGTCAGTGGGGTAAATGGCACCGATGTCAGTTGGGTTGCCAATGTCGATAGGGGTTGTTGGCCTTAGATGGCTTTTAGAGTATTTCTAGGGTACACAGGGGGGTTTTGGAAGTTTAGAGGTTGGTGCAAGGTTATGTGAAGGTGAATGAGGTCTAAGGAAGGGTATAGGTGGAGGATTGGTGTGAGAAAGGGGTGAGAATAAGGGGAAGGCCTTTCAACCCCTCCATGGAAGAAGTCAGGCCTCTTGACAGTATTTAGAAATATCAATGGAACCTAATTAACAATGTATTCTAAAACACTAAAATGAGAACCAAAATACTTAGCTCTATTAGGTGAAGAACCAGAGGTGTCAGAATACTTATTCCCATTATGGCTGATGTTGAGGTCCTCATATAATCTTTCAATCTAGTCTCTGGAATGACTTGTGAAGAGCTTCGATAGCCAGGAGAATGATAGTTGAGTTCTAGTGCTTAAGGTCTCAGAATGTGTGTGTCAATGTGCATAAAGGTGGGGGTAGCTCAATGTTAGAGCTTGGCTTATGTAACCAATCTCGGTGATCCCACTGGTGTCAGCTGAGGGTTGACCAACGTCGACAGAGAAAAAATAGGTAAAAGGGCTATTTTTAGCTCTTTGCCCATTTCTCTACCTGCCAAGTGCCTTTTTCATTGGAGAATGATCAAAACACAGGTTTATGAGGCATAGGAGTTGGTTAGGGAGTTAAGATGGAGTGAGAATAGATCATGGGTAGTTAGGATTTGGAGGACCTAGTCTCAGGCTAACTCATAGGCTAAGAAACAGTCTTCGAGTGAGGTGTCTAGGTGAGGTGTCCAAGGTGAAAGAGGTTCAAGTGTGGGTTAGGAGTGTTAACATTTAGAATGGGACCAAGGGGGGTTCACATGATATTGGTGCCTATAGTGGACATTTGAGTATATCAAGACTGCCATTGCTCATGCCCCAACTCTGGTTTGTCCAAACTACAACAAAGAGTTCATCATATATAGTTATGCTTCTGAACACATGCTTTTAACAATTTTGGTTCAATAGGATAAAGAAGTTATGGAATCTCCCATTTATTTCATGAGTTTCCCTCTCAAAGCCCATGATCTAAAGTACTTAAACATGGAGAAGCATGCTTATGTAGTGGTGAATGTAGTCAAGAATTTTCACTTCTATATCATGAATTCACATACTACTACCTTAGTTGCTGACACTAGATTCAAATCCATATTAACTCCACAAGAGTTTAGGACAAAAAGAGGCAATTGGATTGCAAAGATCTAGGAGTTTGATCTGGACATCAATCTAACAAATTTGGTAAAGGGAAAATGTCTTTGCCAATTAATTATTGATAACAAACCAAAAGAAATAGAGCATGAAGAAGTAGAGGTGGAAGACACACCAATAGTCCTCTTTGTCTCCACTACCAATGAGTGGTATTTAGGTATTTCTCATTTCCTTACTTATGGTGAATGTCCTTTTCACTAATCTTACAAAGAAAGGAGGACTATCAAGTTGAGAGCTGCCAATTTTGTCCTTTGGGACAATGGTCTATACAAGAGAAGCCTTGATGGAGTATTCCTTTGATGTGTAGACAAAGAGTAGTAAAGCCAACTTTTGAAATCCTTCCACAATCTAGCATGTGGAGGACATTTTTATACTCCTATGACTACCCACAAGATTTTGTGACCCAGGTATTATTGGCCAACTCTTTTCCAATATGCATATAAGTGGGTGAGAAAATGTGAACTCTGCCAACAATTTATTGAAAAACCCAAGTTAGTTGCCATGTCTCTCAAGCCAGTGATCATAGAAGAACCATTCTAGCAATGGGGAATTAATTTTATTGGAGCTATAAACCCATCTTCAAGTGCTAGACATGATTATATACTTACATCAACTGATTATTTCACCAAGTGGGTAGAAGTTATCCCAACCAAACATGCCACTTCAGAAGTAGTGTGTAATTTCCTCAAGGAGAATATCATTTCTAGGTTTGGAGTCCCAACCAAGATTGTTACTGATAATGTAGCTTGTTTTAATTCCCAGGATATTACACAATTTTATTTCTATTATGGGATTACACTCTCCCACTCTTCTGATTACTTTCTTCAAGGGGATGTACAAGCTGAATCAAGCAATAAGAACTTAATGACTATCATCAAGAAGCTGGCAGATGACAACTGAAGGACGTGGCATACAACATTGGTTGATGCTCTATGGGTAGATAGAATAACATCAAAGAGGGCAATTGGTATGTCTCATTTCCAACTTCTTTATGGTATCAATGATGAGATACTGATCACTTTAGAACTGCTAGCCCTAAAATTGGCAAAGGAAATTGAAGATCAGACATATGAAAGCCCCCTTGATAAAATGATCATGTGCCTGTCTAAGCTGGATGAATAGATACCTATGGTGGTGGACCAAATTGCTACCCATCAAAGTCTGGTAAAGAAACTCTTTGACTAGAAGGCAAAAAACCATGATTTCCAAGTTGGAGATCAAGTTCTGTTGTGGGACAAAAAGAGATAACCAAAGGGAATGCATGGAAAGTTTGACTCCCTTTGGAAAGGCCCATTTATTATTCATTAGCACAATATTGAAAACAACTTTCTATTGAAGTATCAAGATGGCACACTCTTTTCTCTGCCTCATAGTGGGCAGCATCTAAAACACTTCAATTCTTGAAGTACCAGATCATTTCATCTGTACATATGTATATTTGTATAGTTTTTAGTTCTATTTTGTTTTGTTTGTTTTCATTTTTGATGCCTTTCATTTTAGGATAACATGACTCCATAGCTCAATGGTACACATGAAGACACTAGAGATTTTGGATTCTACTTCCTTCAATTCTTTTTACAATTGATGGAAGTTCCCCAACTAGAGCTAGCTATTGTACCCAAAAAATGTCACTCATTTTTGGGACAACATTTAATCTATTTTGGTCCCACAAGAAAAAATTATCTCTTCCCATTTTAAAAAACTATTCTAAACTTTCAAAATTGGGAATTATTAAAGATTTTTTAGTCAAAGGACTAACGGGTTTAATGGGTTCAAAGGTTCAAAAATGTCATCAAAAAGAATTAAGTGATTTTGTCAAGGTTTAAAGTTTAACCGCTGCAGGTTTAATGGCTTAAAAAAACTTATTAAAGAGAAGAAGGCTTGAACCATTGAACCACTTAGGTTCAAAGGTTAAATAGGTTCAAAGGTTCAATAGGTTCAATGATGACAGGTTCAACATGGTTTGTTTCAAAGAGCTTGGCTCAAGTGGTCAATAGAAACGAAGGAATGAACTATTGAACAATTGAACCAAAGTTGGTTCAATCAGTCGGTTCAAGTGGCAAGTTCAAAGGAGTGCCCCAAAAGTCAAAGAGACAAGTGCCCTTGTGGAGGGAATTTTTGTGGTAAAAGTGACTAAGGTGAGAAAATCCTGAAGCAAAAGCCTGAAACAAAATCTTGTCAGAACCCAACGGATGCTACCAAGTGTTGTCTACCAAGTCCTATTTTAATTTGTTTTTAAGAGTTGCAGAAGTTGCCACATGTCCTTTGTAAGATAACAATAACATGCCAAGTTTCAACATCCACATGAATCTAAAATGAGTCCCAAGTGTATCTATAGTGTTTCTAAAAGATCAACAGAAGCCACCATATGTCATCATCTGCAGGACACTCAAAAGGCCTCCAAAGCCTCTATAAGTTAAGTAGATGCTAACACATGTCCTCACCTATTTCATAGTGGATGCTGCCATGTGTCACCTATTGAGGTCAATGAAAATTGACTAAGGTAAAGCCAAAGGAAAAAGTACCCTTGTGGAGGACATTGAACCAAGCTGAGTAGCCTTGCGGAGGGCAGCGAGCAAAGACGAACACAAAGAATTCCTTTAGAAAAGTTCCCATAGTAAAATGTTCAAGGCAAAGATCCTTCAAACTTTTTGTCAGAAGGAAGAGTCCCCCAAAATAGAAAACCCACCAAGGAAATAAAATCTTGAAAAGCCACCACGTGTCCCTTACAAAGTTTAGTAGATACTGCCATGTGTTGTCTGTCAAGACACAGTTTCAAGCAATGAAACATGCCATTTAGCATCATCCACGTGAATTTAAAATGAGTCTAGAATTTTTCAAAAGGGAAGCTAAATCTTGGTGGAAGCCACCATGTGTTGACATCCACATTTTATTCCTTTGGTCTCTTTGTTAAGTAAAGACTATGGTGGGTCTCAGGTGAGTGGCTAAACTTAGCGAAAGCCACCACATGTCATCCTCTACAGGATTTTCAAAAGACATTCAGAATATGCCACGTATTCCTTTATAACTCTGTGGAGTGTGACAAGTGTCTGTATCTGCATCTTGAATTTCTTACAAGTTTCAAAGCTTCTTTCAATAAACATCTCTCAGAGTCCCATGGATGCTGCCAAGTGTCCTCGCCTATTTTATAGTGGAACCTGCCACATGTCAATTGTTAAAACCAGTAGAAAGTGACTAAAGAATAGAGGATCGAATTGAACCAAGGACCCAATTCAATAGCCAAGAAAGGAAGAATGATGAATAAGAACTAAAAATATTCATGCATAAGATATGTTTCTAGAAGTAGATCACCAGGTGGACATTGGAGGATACAAACATTCAATGGCATGACCCATTTCTCTACATTAAGAAAAGCAAATGGGCAAATATGCCCAATTCCAACATATCTTCTTGATAGAATTTAATGCAACATGATGTGTTACTACTCCCAAGTCTTTCTTAGAGGGCTATATATTGGACTCTCTCTTATTATTTTAAGGGGATCTCTCTCTGTGATCAGAAACAAAACTCTGCCCAAATTGAAAGGCATTGATGAGACTTTGAGCTCAGATTGTTCATCATATTTCTTTGTTATAATCAAAAATCAAGTTACTTTCAAACTTTGTGCTGTTATAACTTGTATCATTATAGGGGATTTTTCTTATGTCTATTTCCTAAATGTATTCTTGTTTGTGCAATTTAACAAGCAAAGCTAGTGGAGGTGACAAAGAAGGTGTCCTAAAGCTAGTTACTTTTAGAATTTGTGTTGTCATAACTATCTTCAGTGTGTGTTTATTTTCTATTTTTGTGTAAAGAACCTTGGGGTGACTTTGTGCCCTCACTGTTCTTTGTATTTCACTCTTTGGTAGTTGAGGTGGAGACTTTGTGCCTCATTTCATCTTGCTGTGTTACTATACCCTATTACAGTTGTTTGTCATCACTAGAAAGATTCCTTTTATCTGTTGAACAACACTTCCGAAAGAAGAGGAGTGTCTTCTATCATTTCATCAATATTTCTCCTTTGATTTGTGCACATCATCTCTGAAAAAAGAGAGATGGATGGTTCATCCTACCCTTGAGTGTTATTATATATATATATATATATATATATATATATATATATATATATATATATATATATATATAGTTCCTGCATATCTACAGGTAACCTCTATATATATATATATATATATATATATATATATATATATAGTTCCTGCATATCTACAGGTAACCTCCCCTTGATGAGAGGAGAGATTAGTCCCCTTTTGATGTGGTAAACCTACACATTTGGCCGACCAATCTTCCTACTTTGGTTGATCAATATGTTGATTGACAAAATATTCATCCAACACATTTTAGGCCTATTAGACTGTCATACGTACTACCATTGGGGAAACTCCATTTTTGATAGTTTATGGTTTTGAGTCAGTGCTTCCATTAGAATTTGAGCTTCCCTCTCTTCATATATCTATTCATGGTATTATTATAGATAGATAATTGTATGAAGATTTCCTTCATGCCCTTAATTTTCTTGATGAACATCATCTTTCTGCCTTGCAACATAACTATCAATATGAGGCTTGTATCACCTAACAACATAACAAACATGTTAAAGTCCGCACTTTCAATGTTGGTGATCTTATCTTTAAATTAGACTACACCCATGATAAATAAGGTAAATATTCCCAAAAATGGTGGGACCCATATTTAGTTAAAGGTATTCTTAGTCCAAACACTTTTCATCTTTAAACTAATGAAGGCCTTGTTTCCAAAGATCCCACCAATGCACAATTCCTCAAAAATTTCTTTGCCTAAACATTTTCTTCTTGTCATGCTTTCTATCTATATCTATCTAACACTTTTTTTAGTTTACTTAATCATGAGTCTCTCCCTCTATAGCAAGTTCCTTCTATTCATAAACCTTTAATCCTCCATTTCAGTCTTTCAGATTCTTGATTTGCTATAGTTTTCTTTATCTTGCATTTTCTCTTGTTTTTCACACCCCTTGGGTCTTTCTTTTGTGAGTTGCTTTGTAAGATCATAGATAGGACCTAACATTCCTCATAAAACCACCATCTTTTAATCATTTCTTATTTATTGTTGCTACTTTCAAATGTTATTTTGGCATCCTTTAGGTTTTTCTTTTGGTGAGTTACATTGTAAGAAGGCTCCCTCACTTCGCTTTTCTCTTTCTTATCGGCACCTTCATGGGTTTCTCTTTTATGAGTTACTTTGTAAGACCACGGATAAGACCCAACTATCCTCATAAAATTACAATTTTGTAATTTCTTTTCTTGAATGTTTTCTAAAATGGTTACAAGTTCTTAATATTTGTTCTAAATTTTAGCTTTTTCTTCTTTTGCTTCATTTCATAGTCCTTAAGGTTGAAAATCCTTTTATTTTGACAAACCTAATTTGAGTATCTTGACTTCGATAAAGAGTTCTTCTACCTTGGTTTTTCCTTCATTGTCCCCTCCACACATTTAATTTTTATCCCTTGATAGATAAATTATGATTCCAAATTTATTTTCCCTTATTCATTAATTCCTTTTTCTCCACCTCTTAAAAACATGCTATCATTACTTTGCTTTAGTTTTATCTATCCTTAGAGCAAACAACATGTTTGAGAAACTATAGATTTCTTTCTTTACACTATGAATTACATTGCTATACTTACTTTACTTTCTTTTTAACAATGATCATGATTTTACTATCTTACTATTATGGACACCTAAGTTTGTACCCTTTTTCCATTGTTGATTGAGGATTGGCTTGTTACTTCTCACTTGACAATGTTGTTTTCCCTTTTATGCATCCTTTTTCCATTGATGATTGAGATGTGGATTGTTATTACTTACTCATCAATGTTGTTTACCATTTTGAATTTAAACTTTTTGATTTGTTTTATTACCATCTTTTTTGACATGTATCCTTGGTTTGACTTGGTGAGTTTTCCTTTCTTACTTAAGGATAGCTTATTTGATTTTTTCAGTCTTTAATAGCATTGGATTTTTGGTTACCCGATTTACTCTTGTTTTTTGACTTGGTCATTTGGTCTAACATATCACTTGTCACCCCAACTTACCAAATTTTACAATTACATCATGTCCTAATAACACCAACTATCTTGCCTTTTCTTGTGTTTGTTTGTTTTTACACTTTAGTTTTGTATTCTTGAGTTTGGCAAAAGCAGTCTCTATGTCCTACATAATCAAAACTAATAACATAGAAACCAACCATCCCATGATAAAGGTAATTTAATGTACATATTGAATTTACTTTTTAGTCATTTATTTTTTAATTATTTAAGATTAGTTTCCCTTTTAGTCATTTACTTTCAATTATTTCTGCTTTAAAAATACTACAATTTTTTTTAGCATCAGCATTGTGTGTGTCCTTATGTTCTTTCTTGAAGCACCATCCCCAATTACACCATAGTGACATGTGATGATATACGAGTGGGTAATATGTATACACATAATATTTTCAACCTTTCTATCAATTATTGATGATTTAAATCTTGTAGGAACCCATTGAGACTCAATCTCTTTGAGTGCATGCCCTAAAGGGTATACTAGGAAAGGGGTGGGAATACCTTTGGTGATTCATAGGATTTTTGTCCCTTTTTTCCATAATATTAAAAATCTAACCAGATCCCAAAACCATTCCCTAAGCTATTTCTCCTCCCTTGAGTATTCCTCTAGTCTTTTCCTCTTTTTATCCCTCCTTTCTTGCCTTAAACTCATTTTTGACTGTCAATTGTATTGGTTTGATTAGGTCAACCGAATATAGTTTAGGTGTATTACTTACTTTCTTATCTTTTTATACTTTCAGCCAACCTAGCTCAGACCTAGTAAGTTATCCCTGAAAACACATTGGGTCAACTGGGTTGACCCTGTATAGCTGACATTCTTAGAAGGATTTATGGAAAGATCCACCTATATATACAAGATCATTTTGGTCATTATTCACATGTCCAATCAAGATTTATTATTCACTCATGCTTCTTCACAATATAATCTTCCACCATTCTACTTGAGTAGACTTAGCTTAGGTTTCTTATTTTTGAGAATCTAGTCTTGTGGATAAGTCTATGATGTTTTGACATTTCTTAATGATCCTTAAAAACCACAACAACCTCTTGAAAATATATTTTATCCAAGGGAGAGATTGAGTCTCAATGGGTTAACATTTATGTAAGTATATTCTAACTTTGTTCTCCTCTCTTTTAGCAGATAAAAGTAGTATAAGTGTTGGCTCAAATAATACTATCTTTCATATTGTATTAGGGTATCACTCATACTTATTTTAGTTGAATTTACCTATACATATTTATTTTATTCCTTCTAACCCCCACTTTGTGCCAAAATCTTTGGTGTTCACAAGATTAGATTTTACTTTCTTGTTATTAAAATAGAGTGAATATTTTAAACTTTAAGGCTACATTAGATTTATTGTTCAATTGTGTTAGACTGTAGGATTAAAAACCCTTCCTAGTATGATATATTTTGACAAGTGATACAAGTGATTCCCTAATCAGGTCTAGTATATCCCCTTGGTCATTCTCTAGCTTAACAAGTGTATCCCAATACAAAGTGTAGGTGTGATTTATCTTATCTGATTTAGGATTAATTCATAGACATGATGAATTTTTGATTGCATACAAGTTATATCATCAACTCATGGAATTGGATAAAAAGTGTGGTGTTTTATGCCACTAATTCATTTAAAATAAGCCTCTTACCCTATGGGGATACTTTAGATTGCTTTTGGTTGTTAACCATCTTGATTTTACTATGATGTTATTTTGGATATTATGAAATAGAACTGATTTATAAACCTTATTTCTCAAATTATTCCCATGTGTTTAAATTCATAGAAAGGAAAGAGATTTTAAGCTCTGGTGCCACTGATCCACACCATAAGGCCTAATACTAATTTTATGGGGAACAATTGAGATTGGCTATGCAGAGTGAATGCATAGAGATATATTTAAATAGAATAATCAAAAAACATTCAATGGAGTAGAAGTATTACTCACAAGAAATGAAACTTTTATTCAATAATAAAGAATATAGAAAATGATACAAATATGCTATAGATCATGTGTTACAGAATATATATGTGGATCATTCTATCTATGTTAAAAATATGTATAACATTAATCCTCACCCAGATGTTGTGTGCTTGTAAAATTTGAGCTAAAGATTTAACATATTATATATAGTAAGTTAACCTAGAATCTACAAAAACATCAATGGGAGATAATATATAATCAATTAGAACTTATAATAAGGATCTTACCATCATCTTGATTCTCTTTTTCTTCCCTCTAAGATCTTCAAACAAATTCTCCAAGGATTATTGGATTGCTTGATAATGGTGGCTTCAAGATTTAAAATGGATGCAAGAAGGATCAACAACTTATTAGATGCAAGGATAATATGGATGCAATGAGAGTATGAAGGCTATAAGATATCTTGATTGTATTCTAATTTAAGTTCAGGTTATTTCAACCATGATCCATGCTTGGTTATGTATAGGGTGGTGGGGAGCATTAAAAATGAATTTTAAATTCATAATAACCCTCTAGTTTTAGATAATTTTAGGCAATTAGAGAACGATTTAGATTTTAGAGGCTTATATATTTGATTAGTGGTTAATAGGGATTAGTTAATGGGTTTTAGAAAGGTTTAAGGAACTAGATATGTAGGAAAAGCTATGGATAGGTTGGCTAGGGGTTATAATATTTTGAATTTTAAATTGGCAAGTGGGGTAAGTGGTTATTATATGAGGTGGGATTAGTAGTTTAATGGGATGTTAGTGGGATAATCAAGGTATTATATATAATAGGGTATGAAATAAGGTTATCAGGATGTATGAAATATATAATGGGGAATGGGATTTATTTATTTATTTATGACAATACTTATGAATTTAATTGTGATAAATAACAAGATTAATGAAATAGTTCAATTGAATAGATTTAGATGTATATAGATGCATATGTTACATATTTGACATGAATCATACAAGAGAAATTAAAACTACTATTGGTTAAAAATAAAATGGTTAATATTTGTTTCATCTTTCTTGTTGGATGATGGTTGAGCTTTTAGGTTAGTGATGACTAATAGTCTAAATGACCTAACAAGACATAAAATTAGAGCATTATGACATGTGGATGTGTTGAATTAAGGATATATATAGTCACATATGCCTACTAATGAGTACCAAGATAGTACACAGAGTTATGAGTTTAGTAAGAAAGTCTATGAACTAGTGCAAGACTTATGTGTAAGAGTGTAAGAAATATTTGTGAAGAGGATTGTGTAGAAGGTACAATATATATGCAGAGAAATAAGTGAGGGGATTATTATAATTTGTATTATTTACACATGGATCAAATACTATAGTATTATAAACTTATTCCTAATACTAAGAATGTACATTTCTACTTTGAACCATGAAACATGCCATCTCCATGATAGTCATGTTTCTCCTTTTTGCTACTCCATTTTTTTTTGGAGTGTAAGGAGTTGTATACTATTTGTGTACACATATCTATGTGCATTATGTATTGAACTATTTGGAGACAAATTCTCCTCCATTAGCATATCTAAATTCTTTAACCTTTTTACCTTCTTTATTCTCAACCAATGCTTTCCATGTAACAATAGATCGTTTCTATCTTTTTTCCTTCTACATGAGAAGTGTTGATGACTTCTCAAAGTTCAATGTCTGTCTTTGTAATTTTGTGTAATGAATCTAAAAATGAATCATTAGATGGTGCCAAATTATGCATGACAAGATAAATTAAGCCTTTTTCATTGACAAGCATTTCCACCACTTTTAACTGGTATTCAAATGTCAAAGAGGAAAACAAAGGAATGGGGGAAATAAATAATGGAGCATATTCAAATGATCAAACAAATAATATAATAACAAGGAATGACACTCAAATAAGTGTATTCATGAAATCATAAGTAACCAACATGAACATAACATACTAGCCCATGGATCATATGTGTTAGTGGAAAAAGTTAAGGACATAACATATCAAGTACACTATGAAAAATATAAGCATGGATAAATGCATTTGTAAGTACATAAACTGAAACATAATAATGGAAAATTACCATATATATGTGTGTGTGTGTGTGTGTGTGTGTGTGTGTGTGTGTGTGTGTGTGTGTGTGTGTGTGTGTGTGTGTGTGTGTGTGTATCTATATATATATATATATATATATATATATATATATATATACCTTTCAACTATAATAAAAACTCAAAAATGGACCCACATTCCTGCATTTTATTGGAAAACAACAAATTATTTAAATATAGCACCCTTAAAAATTTAGAATCTTAGTATTTTGTCGTAAGATGTTTCTATAACTCTTATGCAATTGTCACATTTCTAACTTATGGTATCAAGTTATCAGCTATCAAAAGTTTTAACAACATTAAGGCCTCTTGATGACGTTTATCATAGTAATTAGGTGCATTATCTAGTCTATCCTCTTTATAAAATATAATTTGATCAATATTATAATACTCACATATTATAAGTATCTTATGACTCCATAAACTATTTTTTTCCTGATAACTTTTGAGAATATGTAGCAATAAGTGTTGTAAACTAGCCATTTAGCCTAATTTTTCACTAAATGAATTAAATATGAAAAATTATAAATGATTTTACAAAAAAATCCTTTTTCACATGGATTCTATCCTAAAATGGATAATTATGCCATTTTTCAGTAGAAAACCCTCATAGTTTATGAGAAATTTTAGCAACTAGCTTCCATAAAATTATGTATAAAACACAAAAAAAATTAAATTTAAATTTTTACACCTAATTTTTAAAAAAAATTGTTTATTATGGATAATAAATTAAAAATGGATAATTTATACAAATTTTAACTATTTTTCCCTGATGGTTTTCTAGTTACGGATTAAACTATGCAGTTATTCAGGCAAATACAAGTCATTAAGGAAAATATTAAAAAGTTTAATTTGAATAAACTTTAAAATTACCTCAATTTACCCTTTTAAAAAAATTATAAACTTAGATTAAATTTTTCAATATTTTATTAACCAATCACCATGCACCTGTGTAGTAGTATAAATGTTACACACTTTTACATATGACTTTTTCTTTGCATATGGTTACTTCTACTATGTGGTGTGCTCCACTATGTGGGATTTTACTCTTTGGATGAGAAAATAACATATATAACCTCCACTACCTGATGTCCTCCTCCAATGAGAAAATAATAGTTAAAATAATATATATAACCAATACCTTGCTTCTTTTCCACCTCTAGGTGCTACTCCTACACCTTCCTTTAGTTAAAAATAATTAAATTCTTTTGTGTTAACTTAAAAAACTAAAAAACTAGACAAAGATTACAAAAAATCAATTGAAAACAATAATAAATATCATCCAACTTATTTTCCACCTCTAGGTGCCACTCCTCTTGGCTAGTCACACCTCCTTTAGGCTACCTTGCATATTGACATCCAAAAAAATATTATTATAATGCTTCTATAATGTCTTTATACCTATATGTTGGTTGTAAGTCTAAAAAACTACTAAAAAACATTACGACATGTTGGAACACTTCAATTTAGAATGCCATAATTCCTTCTTAAAGCTAAACTTACTTAGTGTGTTTTCGATAAGATCTCCACTTGGTACCTTCTCCCTGATAAGATTTCTCCCCTACAAATATTTCCTCCAAGTTTTATGAAACATGGGCTCTAATTACCATAAAGTTTTAATTTAGACATTCAACATTGATTTACAATGCAAATGATAAGCAAATAAAAAACTCATATAACATTATAATCAAGGAGATAATTTAGCATAAAAACAAAACCATAATAATATATCTAAATGGAGCTCATGCTAGAATTAGGAGATATAATAACTAATAACCATAATTTATTTGATTTGTAATAACAAACTCTTGTTATAATATTAATCTAATATGATTACTAAGCTTATATAGAATAAGCTAATTATTTTAACAAACATAACTCAAGTCATTCCAACCCACATTTTTATGAGTAAAACTTAAGATTGGACCTTTCCACAAAAGTTTTTAAATTGGGAAGAATAATTGTTCATGCTATGATTTGAGAACCATTATCAAATTAAGCTCAATAATGTTCACATTTCCACCCATGGTTTCATTTTTCATTAATTTTGAGCAACACAAGTAAATAATCATACAACTAAATAACTGAGTAAATCTTACTCTAATACTTAATTATATGGAAGATCTTATTCTCTACTACATGTTTATTCTTATGTTCATGGCTGGGTATAATACCCATCCCACCAGTTAGAGAAGCATCTCATTATCTATAGTACTATTATGGAGAGTCTCTAGTACAAAAACTCTTTACAATAATATTTTAGAGTGGTCCATACACTACCTTATCTTTCTCAATGTTTATTTTGTTTTGTTTTGTTTTAACAAAAGTCATCTAACACAAATCAATCAATACCAATTTAATATTACCTTCTCAACCTCATGATCCTTAAGAGATTATGATTAAATATGGTTATCTTATACATTTACAAATCAACACAACATTCTCAACCTCACATGTTCCTTAGGATCTTAAGATTAAGAATAGATGGATTATCACATATGTCCTAAAGCATGAGAAACTTAGGGAGTCTCATATTCTATTCAAAATAAAATAAAATAAGAGGATATGCTTGAGTCTTTACCCTCAAAAGATATGTAATTATTTCTTTAATCTAGCTAGATATGCCTCTATTGGACACCGCAAAAAAAAATCATGCTATTTTATAAAGATTAAAACCATCAACCACAATACCGTATATGTCATATGTTTATTGTATTAATAAAAACAGTGGTACAAATACATGTTCCTAAGGTGCATTCCACCATGTTTAAATCCTAAATAATTAATAATCTCTCTTATTCATACCTTTGTTGCTATGAGTGATAATTTACATGTCAACAAATAAAAGAAAAGGAAGGATCCAAATTTGTAAGTTGGTCATTAAAGGATTAGCCCTAAAGATATATCGAAGGTGAAACATGGGACTACACTTGTATATAGAATCATCAAACAAAAATAAAGTTTTGGGATGCTTTAATTGATCCTTTTCAACCTAAAATTATTTTTTCAACTATACATTATTAAAAATTGACATTAGTGTGTATCCATCCTCTTAATTTTTTATTGATTATAAAAATTGACATTACTATGTATCTATTCTTTTGGTTTTTCTTTGATAATATTTCATTGATGGAAAAAATAATATTTAGGTTTTATGAAAAATAATTATAAAAAACTCCATTTATATTATACATGCCTAATATTTTAAATCTCATCATTCAAATAACATACACCAATCCTATTGTTATGCCCTTAACCTATAGTGCATCTAGGGATATGTGTGTATGATTTATAGCTTAAACACCTTCATATTATCTTGTTGTATTTCTTGATTTTCTTAGTATGGTTAGCCTATGGAATAAGCATGGCTAAGTAGAGTATATATAGGAGTTAGTTGTTAGTCTTTTATCATCATATTGTGAATTTTATTCTTATTGCATTATTGTGGAGGTTGTTACCTCAAAGTGGTTCAGTCATAATATTTAATTATTCTACTTTTTTTCCAATTGTTGTGGTGGATATACTTATTCTAATCTTAATTCTATGATATATAATTATATTTTTCTGAATCATCTAAGTACTTTCCTTACAAGTAGTATCATAGCTTCAATTTAGGCAAGTTTTTTCACTACAATTTTTTTCAAATCTAGCCACTTGAACACTAGAAAGCCAAAAAAAATAACTTGTGATTTGGGAGAAATTAATTTTTTTCATCACTATAGTTTTGTTTGTGAGGGTTTTTTACAAAAAAAGAAAAAACATTTTTTTGAGTAAAAAATAAAAGGAAAAAAAGTATAGATTTTTTTACCTTGTGTAGATTATCAATCATTAGATTCACTTCTATAATATGATAATAATGATATATTCTACTAATACACTTTTTTGGGTCAAAATTCTTCACCCTTATGCATAATAGTAGTTGTTAGATTCATCTTGGTCAGCCAATCACAATGGTGTATTCCACTAGTACACTATTTTTAGGGTTGAAACCCTCCTAAAGTTTATGCATGTTTTGTTCAAACACTCATAGATGTAGGAAAGGGAAAGAAAATTGGAAAAATACTCACAAAGATGACATGGAGTTTGGAAATTCTGATCCATCTATTTTAGAGGTAGTTCAAGAATTTAAGCCATAATTATAGGACATGGTGAAAAATATGATTTTGATATAGTTCATGGGGACATTATAGGGGTGAGAGGGGACATAGATAGTGTGATGGATCATTACAACAATTATCTAGGAAATTGAATAAATTATCATCTCAATCACTAACAAATGACCCTCCACCATTTTATTTTGGTTCTCCTCCTCTAAACAATACCAACACTAATATTGGACCTAATTTGATGTTATCAAAAGTGGACCTACACAAGTTTGATGGTAATTATCCACTCACCTAGCTCACTCATATCAAAAATTTATTTGATTTACATGAGACTCCATGTTTGCAAATAGTGGTTATGGCTTCTCTATATCTGGAACATGAGCCATTCATTTGACATTTGTGGTTGTGTGCTCAAAATAAAAATAAGGGTGTCCTAATTTCATGGTTGATATTTTTTGAGGAGTTGCATCTCCAATATCACAATAATGTCTCAAAAAAATACTTCAATCAGCTAGCTAAGTTGTACCATACTAAGAATATAAATTACTACATTCATCAATTTTAGAATCTCTCCTTACATGTGGTAAACACCACTGAGGAAAATCTGGCTGACCTATTTTTGAGTGGCCTCAAAGATAACATCCAATTGGAGGTTTTCATGTTTCATTATAGTATTATATCTAAGGCCATAACAAAGGCACACATGGCTAAGGAAAAAGAGCTAATAAAATTAAGACCTTTCACTAGTGTATATGAATGCACCTTCCCAACACTATCATTTTTGTAGCCCACCAGATTGACACCTCAATAAGTGGAACAAAAACTGGCAAAATTTTTACCTTTTGGTTATAATAGAAAATGGTGAAAATGACATCGATGTGTGGAAAAGAAGTTGTTTTAAATGGATGGTGCTAATGAGGAGGAATAATATGAGGATGTTCTAGGGACGGTTTGGAATAACCTAAGGATGAATCTAAAGATTCTTAGGCTACTATTTCATGCCATGCACTTTCCAACATTAATACTCCTCAAACTCTTAAGGTGGTAGGTTTCTTGAAGAAACAAAAGGTGATTATGTTATTTGTATTTGGGAGTAGACATAATTTTATCAATAGTAATTTGGCTACTTGTTTGAACTATTTCATTTACCTAGCTTCATACTTTCAAATCATGACTACATATGGTGGTACAATAAACTATTCTAGAAACTTCCATAGCATTAAGCTTGATATGAGAGACTACTTATTAGATTCCCCTATGCTTACTATCCCTATGGGAAGAGCTGACATTGTTTTGAGAGTATAGTGGCTCATTACTTTAGGCATTATTGAGATAAATTTCCAAGAATTATTCATGAGGTTCCATTCATAAGGCATGACCTTTGAACTATATGGATTATGATATAAAGCTCCATAACTAGTTAGTTCCCACCAGATGACAAAGATTCTTAGAAAAGGTGTAGAAGTATTTATGGCACACTTATTTTCCATATAGGTTTAACCAACCAAGGAGTCTACACACCCTAATTTGTACATGGTGCTAGATGAGCATTCTATTAATTTTGGTAACATGCCAAAAGAACTTCCTCTAAGTTATGCACATGATCATACCATTAGGCTCATTATATAAAGTACACCATCCAACATCTAACCCTACATGCATCTCTATACATGAATGAGTGAAATTGAAAATATGGTACAAAATATATTGGAGGTAAGAATCATCCAACATAGTCAAATTGGATATTCCTCCCTAGTGGTCATGGTGTAAAATAAGGATGATATACGGAGGATGTGCTCAAAATATAGATAACTCAAAAATTTAAGTATTGTCATTTTAAATGCAAAAAATTAGTAAATTGAGCATGGATAATGACACCCAACCCTTAGGTCCCTCTTTCTTTCTCTCACGACCCTCATAGACATATTTTCACCTACTCTTAATCATCTATATCCTTTTAGACTTGATACCAACTGAGCCTAACCCAATTTCTATGACTAATCCATCCCCACATCTCCCATTTGCTTAAGACAATAGCACCACACTTGGACTATAGAACTAGTGCCACTCTTGTCTACTTTCAGCACTCCTATCCAAGTACAATTTTGGCCTTAACAAACAATTCCTTTTGGTCCCCCATCCTTACCCTTGTTGGCCTAATGTGAACACATTCAACCCATGACTAATAAATCCATATAAAATCCCATTCAAAGATCATTTGGAAAGGGTTCGAAAATATCACTAAGCAAGCAAGAATACAAGTAATGCTACTAAAGTAATCTTCCCTATTCTCTACATACAGCCAACTAATATACCTAAAAGCTTATTAAAATCCTTATACCAATCCCTAGCCACCTCAAGTACATCTAGTTTAGTATTTTTCATATTCATACACTTAATTTCACAAAGCACATCAAGTGAGAGAACTACATATGGATTGATCCCTCTTAAGAGTATTGGTATGTAGGCAGCATTCCCACATAAAGGGTGTGGATACATGTTCATTGAATATTACACACACTAACCCCCCTATTTCTTTAAATTTGTCAAATCAAAATGGAGTATATGTTTTTAAGATAAAATCTACTCTACAAGGAGCTCTACAAACTTCCAACTACTAAAAATTCATGGACAGGGTCACACAGACCTTGCAAATAAAACTTAGAAAGCTCAGATCCTAAGGACATCAGTGGTAGAGGTGGAATACAAAACTAGTGCCACTCCTATCCACTTTTAGTGTTCTTTTCAAATCATAAAATTAAGGTCAAATCTTAGCTTGTGATAGTGTCATAGTCCTGTATAGTGAATATCAAACCCTATCTCAATCGTATCAGTCAGTTTCCAAGTAAGACTTTTTTAATATCTCTTATTACTAGTTTTAGAAAGGTCAAAATTACAATCTAATTTACACAAATTAGTAGATTAATTATTACATATTTATTTATTAATTTTACTACTTAGACCTTTTAACTAAATTAGGAATAATATGCCAATATTCCTAAAAAGGTTAAATCATTTGGTGAACCCGACTTACTTTGTTTGCATATAAAAACTCTAGAAACCCTAGGGTAAATTTTCTACTGATTTTCCCTATATTTTTTTTCTAATTTTTTACCTACATATTAAAATCATAAATTATCATTAAGTTTTAAAATTTCTTATTAATTTTAAAATAAATTTCTTTTAAACCCTAGTTGTCCATACTAGGTCCCAATATTTTCCCAGTAGTTTTCCAATCATTTTATGAATTTTTACTAGCATATTTAAATCAAAAATCCATTCAAATTTCAAATTTCAATATTAATTCTCAAAATTATTTATTTTTTCAAACCCTAGTTGCATGTACTAGGTCTCATTAAATCACTAAATTTCAAATAAATTTTTGATTTTTTACTTACATAGCTAACTCAAAAATTCACTTTCAATTTCAAATTTTCATAGTAATTATTCAAATAATTATATTTAAAACCCTAGTTTCCTAAACTAGGTCCCATTGCTTCTTGAGGTATCACCTTACATCTATAATCAAATCGTAAAAATGGATCTCACTTATTTACAATTTTTTCTTACATTTCTTGCAAATAATAAGGAGACCATACTTGGTCCTATTATGTGCATGAATGATGAAGTCTATCATATGTTGGTACAAAACTTCATTTTTTTGCATTTCATGCTTATTTTTCATTATATGGGATGATGTTAAGAAATTTATTATTAAACATGTTAAGATATCTTTTGCATCACTTCCCTTGGAGCCTCTATCCTGTGTCAGGTCATGTTTCATGGTATATTTTACCCTTCCTTAGGTCATTACCCATCATCAGAGAGCCCATTTGACACCCTTTGTCCCTCCACCACCTCAACCTATCAATCATCTTTGTTCTCCTCCCATAGCTACTACTAGTCCTCTATGGATAGTATATAATGTAGTTAGAGCTATTACTTAATGTGCCACCATGCCTCCTCCACCTAGTTAGGAGCCCCACCACCCTCCTATTCCTTCCTGTCTTAGGCCCAACCTACCTACACATGTAGATATACATAAGGCATATGACATTGTTGATCAATTTAGAAACACTCTAAGATTTCCATGTTAGAATTGCTTCAAAAAGCCAATGTGTTCAAGGATATTCTTTATAAATAACTCACTTAGACTTTTATGCCAATTAATTAAGAGCTTTCTTATTTTGAATTAGTGGTCAACACATTAAAAACCATAGAAGATGTAATTTTTTTTATCATGAGGACATGCCTTCTCAGATAGTTATTGATAAAAATTTACTACTATTCATATAAGTTCAAGTCAAAACTATCACAGTAAAGAGAGTTCTAGTTGATAGTGGATCTCGACATAATATATGTAATATCACATTCTTAAAAACCATGGGAATAGATATGTCATCCATGAAAAAATAATATAATAATATTAGAGGGTTTGATGATATACCATGATAGACATTGCGCACCATTATTTTGGATATCATAGTAGGACCCAAAACCCTATCTACATAATTCTAGGCCATGCCAAGTCCCCTTCATTATAATATTTTACTTAGATGACCTTTGATACATGTTATGGGGGCATTTACTTCTACTCTTCATCTATGTGTTAAGTTATTCCATGAATCATACCTATACACATGCCCAACAGACAACCAACCATTCAGATATTGTTGAATTACAGAGTCATCTTTGACTATTTCACCAAATGGGACACCTCATCTCACAGTTTAGCCACCACCTTATTAAATTTATCTTGATCAAAAACATACATATGAGGTTGGAGATACTATCACTTCTTTCACTCCACTTACATCTATGTCCTCAGCTCTAGATATTCAACCACTCACAACAACTTTAGCCATTCTAGCTACTTCATCAGTCATGATTCCTACCATGGTTATAATTATACATTAATCGATAGCAGTTCTAGTAATACTAGTTGATTCTATAGATACATTTCCTCCATCCATTATAGATACTTTCATAACACCATTGTATTCTACTACTACAGTTGATAAGACTCTCATACCACAGTTACCCCTCATGGTAAATTCTAAGTTACTATATGTACATGATGTTGATACAGATTCATAGGCTTCTTTAGATGATGATACACCACCCACACTTATAGATGACTATTTGTGTGGATTAATATTTACACTAGTAAGCTTAAGTGAGAACTAATATGACTCTATATCTCTCATTACACATCCTACATCACTCTTAGCATCTCACACTACACTCATAATATGTACTCCAGATTTATAGCCATACACAGATCACTCGACACATATAGTTCACATGGTTACCTCTATGGATATAGATCTAGTCATTCAAATTCAGTTAGGAAACACACAACATCAACCATAGATTATGTTATAGATATTACTTGATCATGGATTAATTACATTACCTACAGTGCGACATAAATCCATTAGTAGATTATCATAGTAAGATGGTCACCTATTTCATCTCTTTCATAGGATGACAAGTCATGATATAAAATAATGTATATATTTATAGTAGAGATTGGATAAACTATAGGTTTAAGTTATTATTTATATTATATCACCACCAACATCAGCTCTACCACTTCCACCAATGCAATCTACTACCAAAGCTAAATGTCCTAGAGAAGAATCAACATCACCACTAGAGAAACCTTCCATTTTCATTTGGTATAATGACACCATGAACACATCATATATATCTTATAATGATACTTATGATGATGATATCAAGGTATGTGATGATGGATATGATCCCTTCCTCCATCTCCATCACCAATAAGCTCCATATTTGGACCCTTTACCCCCTTTAGCCTAGCCTTTTATGTCATTATGTAAATATTTATTTATTCATATGCTTGTATATAAATTTTTTTCAAATTTTTGTATATAGATTTCATATAATTACTTGTACATAGTTTCTTAGTATTATTTGTGCCCAATCTCCTCATGTTTGATTATACATAGCTTCTTTTCAAATTCTTTTACATTGTCTTTCTGTGATTGATTGTACATAGTTCAAAACATATCAAAAACATAAAAACATTCAATTAATTAAAAATACAAAAACATTCAAATATGTTAAAAAAACACCACAAACACTTTGATTGTATGTATCATCCATGCTTTACATTTCTACTATCCTACTAGACTTACATTTACTATTATATGTTATTGTTTGTTGATTTATCTACATTACCATGCTTTAATTGATCTCCTTTAAGTGTGTGCAGTGACATCTAGCTTTTTGATTACTTCATTCTACCCATTAAGGTGGCATCTTACTTCTACATTCAAGACATAAATAAATATACCCACTGGGGTCATCTTCTACATGACTACACCATCTAGGTTATGTCATTCCTACACCACACACTCTAGTTATCATGTTGATATACATTACTTACTAGCTTACATAGATTACTCTATCAACACTCATTAGTATATAGCACTTGTGTATTTCTTAGGATATACCTAGTCTTTTACTAACATGTCTTGCATACTTTCACTTTTTACTTTG
This sequence comes from Torreya grandis, assembly GCA_037957365.1. NCBI lineage: Eukaryota > Viridiplantae > Streptophyta > Pinopsida > Cupressales > Taxaceae > Torreya > Torreya grandis. Next base: position 1,043,273 of record JARHVA010001995.1, read on the forward strand.
ATTAGTTAGGTGTGATTGTATTTTTAGTCTTTACATGCTTTCCTTTCTCACTTTGCATATCTAGATATGATTACATTTTCTCAGTTCTTGTTTGTCTTATGTATGTGCCTTAGGACATTTACCAATGTTCTTTAATTTTATTCATGTGTGTGCCTTAGGACATTTGCCAATATCCTTTGCTTATACTCTTATATGTGATTGTGTCCCTCATGCCAACCTTGCTTGCTTCAATTATATGTGTATATGGCATTTGAACATGCATTATATGCTTGCCTTCTAGTTTTAGTGATATGTGCCCATGTCCCATTTTTTCTTGGCCCCTTAACCACCCTTATACACTTCTTGCTTCTTGCCTTGTGTGCTTGTCACTTATTTTATTCTCATTATTTGTAATGCCATGATCCACCTCATGCATTATCTTGATTTTTTGGATTCCATGATGGACATCATGCTACATCCCTCCTTAACAACTAAAAACTAACCAGACTTCCAGTTCTAGTTTAGTACATTACACATATTATTAAATTTTTATATATATCTAGGCATACCCTTGTTGATCTAATAATATCTCATTAAAAACCATGCTATATCTTGAGATATATTATCAATTATCATTATTGTATCATGTATCTTTACAACATAACAAATTTATAGGGATCTTTCTTATGGGGGAAATCATTGTAGGGTATTCATTCCTACCCTCATAAGAGGGGGCAAAAAATAGGAGTTTTGTCATAGAGATCTAAGCTTTTAACAATAAAAGATCTAGCTTTTAAAACACCCATAAAAACAACCAGACATCAAAATAATCAAAATAAACTAGGTAGATAGTGAAAATGTCAAAATAGTCACTAGATTTGGCCCAAGATAATAACACTAAGATTGGACTACAGTGTCAGTATTACTCGTATCTATTTTTAATTCTCTTATCTAAATAATAAAAAAATAGACTTTCTAAAACCAAGTAGAAAATTAGTTTTAGCTATAGTTTTGCATAGCTAAAACAATTCAAAATCAATAATTTTCAATATTCTTTTACTCAAAGAATCCATATATAGGTGGCATTATACATGGCATGATGGCTCTCACTTCCAATTTTAGATACGATAGTTGGTATAACTTCTAGATCAGAATCCATGTTTCAAACACTAGTGATTGGGGGTAATGTGTGTGGAACATTTATTTTCTTTTCTTTTTGAGTTTGGCATTACCCAAGAATTATTAGAAGTTGTGTTACTTATTCTATATATAGGTGGTTGTCATCATTTTTGAGGGGCTTTCATACAAGCCTAACTTCCACATTTTAGAGTGGCTTTAATATAAGCCTAATGCACTAGTTTTGGAGTGGCTTTCATACAAGCCTAATCTCTATCTTTCAGAGTAGCCAAGAGAGGCCTATTTTCTAGCATACATTTGGTTATCCACGCCAAAATTTTCAGATTCATGGCCTTTAGGAGCCATCCCATATGATATATATTTCATACCAGTATCATTTCATAACTTCACTTCATGGGGTAATGATGGAGCTAAAAGACTATATAGCCTTTACATTCTTGAGCAACCTATTCAGAGGGATTGGACACATAGTCCAAACATCAATTAGCACATACATGATCACATAGCTTCAATTAGTGGGTGATGATGGAGCTAAAGGGATAGCCTTTGTATTATTGAGCCACTTCTAGGGAATTCAACACTTAGCTTTGTTCATGATATTACTCTTGGTACAACATCATCTAGAATTACTCAACATCATCTAGCATTATTTAGCATCAAAATAGGTTTTGTATTGGTTTGCATACCTAATGAGGTGTATTCATTTCTTTCTCTTCCTCTCTGTCTCTTACCTAACTTTGTACATTTTTATTTTAGATATAGTTTATCTAGTAAGAAGTGATCTACTCTTTATCTTTCTTATAGATTCATACTTCACAGTGTACTCTCTATGCACACCTAGTATCACATAGCTTCATGAGCTTCACCTTTGTAGGTAAGTTCAAGTACACTTTCTATTTTTCCTTTATCCTAGTATTTCACTTTTTTGTATCACTATAATAAAACGGGGCAAAATATAGTCATATAAAATGCAAAAATTGGTAACTTGAGCATGGATAATGAAACCCAACCCTTAGGTCCATCTTGCTTTCTCTCATGACCCTCATAGGCATCTTTTCACTAATTCTCAATCATCTATAACCTTCTATACTTGATCCTAGCTGATCCCAACCCCTTTTTCCATGACTGGTCTATCCCCCTAGGGTCCCATCATCTTAGGACAATAGTGCCACACTTAGACTATAACACTAGTGTCACTCTTGTCTACTTTCGATGTTCTTATCCAAGTATAATTTTGGCCTCAATAGTCAATTATTTTTTATCCCCCATCCTTATCTTTGTCATCTTAATGTGATCACATTCAACCCATAACCAATATAAACTTATAAAATCCCATTCAAATATCATTTGGAAAGGGTTTGTAAATATCACTAAACAAGGAAGAATACAAGTAAGACTACTCAAGCAATCTTCCCGATTCTCTGTATACAACTAGCCAATATACTTACAAGCTTATTCAAATTCTTATACCATTACATAGCCACCTCAAGTACATCCATTTTATCATTTTGAATATTTATACACTTAATTTAATAAATCACATCAAGTGGGAGAACTATATATGGCTTGATCCCTCTTCAGAGTATTGGTATATAGGCAGTATGCCCAGACAAAGGGTGTGTATACATGTTTAGTAAATCTTACACATACTACCCCCCCCCCCCCCCGCTCTTTCTCAAAATTAGTAAAATCACAATGGAGTATAGGGTTCGAAGAGATAATCTACTCTATAAATATCTCTATAGACTTCTAGTTGCCAAAACTTCATGGACAAGGTCACACAGACCTGGTGAACAAAACCTAGAAAGCTTAGATCCTTAGGACAACAATGGTATAAGTGGACTAAAGTGCTAATTCCACTCCTATATAATTTCAAAAATCTTATCCAATCATAAAATTAAGGTCATATCTTAGTTTATGATAGTGTCCTAGTCTTACATAGTGAATATCAAACCCTATCTTAGCCATATCAGTTAGTTTCTAGTTAAGTCTTCTTTTACATCTCTTATTACTATTTTTATGAAGGTCAAAATTACAATCTAATTTTCAAAAATAATTAGCTTAATTATTGCATATTTATTTTTTGATATTACTACTAAGACCCTTTAACTAAATAAGGAATAATACACTAATATTCCCAAAAAGTTTAAATCATACACCATCAAATATAAGTTTTCTATTCCAATAATTGATGATTTTATATATGAATTGCATGGTAATATTTATTTTACCAAGTTATACCTTCACTTTGGATATCATTAGATTTTCATCCATGATAGGGACATATCTAAAATATATTTCAAAACTCATGAAGGCCATTATGAATTTATGGTCATGCCTTTTGGACTCACAAATGCACTATCTACATTTTAGAGTTTGATGATTAGTATTTTTAGGCTATTTTTGAGAAATTTTGTATTAGAATTTTTTATGATATCCTCATCTACAACAAAAATTGGGAAGACCTTTTAAAGCATTGGAAATAGGTACTTTCATTTCTAGAACAACGTCATATTTATGACAAACCTACCAAATATACTTTTGGTGTCCAAAAGGTGGAGTACTTGGGTCATATTATTTCACAGTAAGGAGTGAAATTAGATCTTGAAAAATACAAGTGATGATGGACTAATAGGTTCTCAAGACCCTAAAAAACCTCTAAGGATTAATGGGGATAATTGGTTAGTATCACAGGTTTGTCAAAAAATATGGTAGAATTGCATCCCCACTCACCTCTTTGTGAAATAAAGAGTCCTTTTAATGGACAGATTCAACTACCAAGAAATTTAAATAGTTGAAAATGGTTATGTCCACAACTCTAATTTTGGCTACACCTAATTTTTAAAAAAAAAATTGTTGTGGAGTATGATGCATCAGGATATGGCATGGGGGATGTACCCATGTAAGAAGTAGACCACTAGAATTTTAAAGTTACCAATTAAAAAAAATAGGCTTAAAATAATATATAAGAAAGATATGATGGCTATTTTGCATATAGTGAAGCAATAGAGACCTTATGAAATAGGTCATCACTTCTAAGTAAACACTGATCATGATAGCCTCAAATATTTTTTGGAACAATGATTATCATCTAAATAACAACAAAAATGGGTGACTAAAATGTTAGATTGTTATTTTGAAATAGTGTATAATAAATGAAAATATAGTGTGGTAGTATATTCCCTCTCTTAGTGGAATGAATCAGTTGAGGCATTATTGTACGTTGTGACTTTATAACATATAAACTAGATAGAGGAAGCAAGATCATAATGGGAGAATGCCAATGCTACCAAGGATTTGATTCACAATATTTAGTAGGGTTTTAATGAATCTTAAAAATTTACATGGAAGTGGAACACATTATGGTATAGAGATATATTATACCTTTGTAAGCATTCTCTCCTCAAACATAATTTTTTTCAAGAACTTCATGCCTCTCCACTTGGAGGTCACTCTAGATTTTTGAAAACATATCATAGAATCAAGAAAAATTTAGTTTGGTAAGAAATAAAAGGGGATATACATAAATATGTGGTTTAATGCATGGTATGCAAAAAAAATAAAGGTGAAACCATTAAGAACATAGGTGTTTTGTAACCTTTATCCATCCTTAGCCAACATTGAAAAGAGGTTTCCATGGATTTCATTATGGGGTTACCATGATCTGAGGGTAATTTTTTTTATCATGATAGTTGTGGATTGACTCATTGAGTATTATCACTTTTAATTCTTATCACAACCATTTATTTTTAGCATAAGAGCTTCTACTTTTTTCAATACAGTTCAAAAATTACATGGTACTCCAAAGATTATTCCAAGTGACTAAGATCCCATACTTATTGGTTATTTTAGGACTAAATTATTTTCATGTTTGTTCATCTATTTGTCTCATATCTCTTCATATCATCCTCAATATAATGGAAAAATAGAGGTACTCAACAAATTTCTATAAGGGTATCTTCATTTTTTTATTTATGACAAATAGGATAAATAGGTTCATTGGCTGCCACTTGTTGAAAGGTGGTATAACACTTCTTTTCACACTATTTCCAAGGTGTCTCCATTTGTGGCATTGTATAGGTATCCAACTCATTTATCACTTCAAATTTTACCATGTATCCCAAGTTTCAAATTATTTAGGAACACATTCACCATTGGTAGGAGGTACTAGTCAGTTTGTGAGAGAATTTAGAAATGGCACAAAATCAAATTAAGTAGCAAGTAGATCAACACTATATTGAGTGGAATTTTGACATAGGTGATTGGGTATTTGTTATTTTGTATCCATATAATTATATTTGTTTTAAGAAATATAAAAAGGATAAAAATATATCACCTAAGTATTATGGCCCTTATCAAAAATTACATAAAATTGGTAGTGTGACTTACAAGCTGGGATTATCCCCGTCCACTCACATACATTTGGTATTCCATGTATCTTTCTTGAAGAAGGTAATTGGACATAGAGTTTCCAATAAAAATTAGTTACCTAGATTGGATGAAGAAGGCCAAGTCATTCTATAACCTGGAGATATCCTTCACACATGCATTAAGCAACTACAAACCACAGTGATTAAGGAGTATTTGATCAAATGGAAGAACCTGCATTCTGAAGATGAAAAATGGGAGGATGAATCATTCCTTCAATGACATCTTAGTTTGATTAAATGTTGAGGACAATGTTTTTTTAAAGGGGAGGGGCATGTTACACCCTTAACCTATAGTGTTTTTAGGGATATGTGTGGCTGACTTGTGGCTTACACATCTTCATATTATCTTGTTGTATTTCTTGATGTTATTATTATGGTTGGACTAAGGAATAATCGTGACTAAGTAGAGTATATATAGGAGGTATTGGCTAGTATTTTATCATCATATTGTGAATTTTGATATTATAGCATTATTGTAGAGGTTTCCCCCTCGAAGTGGCTCAATCATAATATTCAAGTATTCTATTTTTTGCTAATTATTGTTGTGGATTTACTTATTCTTCTCTTAATTTTGTGATATTTAATTATATTTTTGTGAATTATCTAAGTAATTTCCTTACACCTGTCTTCATAATCATATTAAACAATTTTATGGCTTCAACATTCCTGAAACAAACAAATCATATATATACACACATAAATATATGTATATGTGTACACACACACACAATTTGACTTGACTCATAATCTTAATAAAGATGACAAATAAGATTTGAGCAAGTTTTACTGTCCATCTCAAATGATGATGATTCACATAATTATTTTCAAACCAAAAGAGATTAAGTCATTATGTGTTAGGAACTTAGAGTACAATTGATTACTTTTGTATAAGCAAATAGACATAGAATTAAACCATAAGTAATAAGTAACTAGAAATCAAAAATAGCAAAGAATAGGAGATACGAGAAACAACCAATCTCTATTAAACTCTCCCAAAAGGAAATACAATGAAGAAATCTCTTTCTCCTCAATCAATTACAACCAACTCAAACACTGAGTTATTATTCCCTTAATTACAATATAGCCCCATGGGTCTCTTAAATAGGATCCAAAGCAAACAATAATTCAGAAAAGTGGACTCAAGACTAAAATTAGTCTTTACATGCAAACTAACTGCTCATCTAAAATTAGAATAGTTTTAGAAACACACAGATGACCGATGTTAGTCTGAAGATGACCGATATTGGTCTAAAGATGATCGATGCCGGTTGACCTAACTGATGTTGATTACTATGTAGCTGGAGATAACTAATGTTAGTCGACCCCTAACTAATGTCAATTGGCTTTGATCGATGTCAATTACTGTGTAACCCAGCAACCTCCACATTTTCACATTAGTGAAGCTTTTAGCTCCACAACTCAACAATCTCCCACTTGGAGATAAATAGCTACACCTGTACCTATATAGTAACATCCTCTAATCATCTCTAGCTTGTTTCTCCCTCTTCAAGTTCAATCTTGAAGACCAACAAAAGTTGAATGAAGATTCAACTTCTCCTTTGTTACCAGCTTTGTTAACATATCAGCAGGGTTCTTATTTGTATGGATCTTTTCCAGCTTCAACTGACCATCCTCCAATACCTGTTTAATGAAGTGGTACCTAAGCTATATATGTTTGGTTCTTGAATGAAAGGCTGAATTCTTTACCAAATGAATTACACTTTGACTATCACTGTACAATTTACAACTCTCTTGCTCCTTTCCCAACTCTTCCATGAATTGAGTCATCTAAATCATTTCCTTGCTAGCCTATATGACTGCAATGTACTCTACCTCTGTAGTAAATAGGGCAACAACCTTCTGCAACTTTGAAATCTAGCTAACCACTATTCCACCAATAGTGAACACATATCCTTTGGTGCTTCTCCTGCCATCCAAGTCACCTACCATATCCAAATCTACATACCCATGTAGAGAAGTGTTTGACCCTCCATAGCATAAATGCCTACTGTTGGTCCCTCTCAGATATCTAAGAATCCACTAAACTACTTTCCAGTGTTCCTTTCTTGGATTGGCCATAAACTTGCTAACAACTCCCACTACTTGGGCAATATCAAGTCTAGTACATACCATTGCATACATCAGGTTCCCAACTACTAAAGCATATGGAACTCTGATCATGTACTCAACCTCATCATGTGATTTAGGACACTATTATTTGCTCAACTTGAACTGTCCAGCCATAGGTGTGCTTACCGATTTTGCATCCTACATATTAAACCTCTCCAATACCTTATTCACATAATCCTCTTGAGACAAAATCAAATTGTGATTTTTCCTATCTCTCTTAATACTCATGCCAAGGATTTTTTTTGCTGCTCCTAAATCTTTCATGGCAAATGTGTGAGCTAATTTTACCTTAAGCTCAGTAATATCCTACATGTGTGAACCTACAACAAGCATATCATCTACATATAGTAACAAGATAATATAACTACCATTATCCAATTTGGTAAAATAAACACAATGGTTAGATTGACATTTACTAAAGCCATGCTCTATCATAAACCTGTCAAACCTCAAATACCATTATCTTGGAGCTTGCTTAAGACCATATAAGCTTTTCTTCAACTTGCACACAAGTTTCTCCTTACCTTTGACCTCAAAACCTTCTGGCTGATCCATATATATCTCTTCATCCAAATCTCCATGAATAAATGCTGTCTTAACATGAAGCTACTCAAGGTGTAAATCCTCAATAGTAACTAAAGACAATACAGTCTAAATAGAACTCATCTTTACTACAAGAGAAAAAATTTCACCAAAATCAATGCCTAGTTTCTATGCAAATCCCTTTACTACCAACCTGGCCTTATGTCTCATTTGTCCATTCTCTCCTTCCTTTAACCTGTATACCCATTTGTTTTTTAGTGCTTTCTTTCTGGCCAGCAACTCAACCAAATCCCATGTATGGTTCACCTCCAAGGAATCAATTTCCTCATTCATGCCATGCTCCCACTGTTTCTTGGATTCTACCTATATTGCCTCATCAAAACTTTCTAGTTCTCCACCATTAGTGAGCAACACATAGTATAAATAAGGGGAATAATGAATTAGAGGTTTACTTACCCTTTCAGACCTCCTTTTGGGTGTTTAAGACTCATTGACAGCTTGCTGTCTGCCCAAATTTTTTGACAGTGACTGATCTCGGTCATCTCTGATCGATGTCAGTTTGCACCTGACTGATGTCAATTCCATCTGACCAACATTAGTTCCCATATGACCGACATTGGTTCTTGCTTGACTGACGTCAGTCTCTGCCTGACTGACGTCAGTTTTTATGTTTTCTTGTAAGTGATGATTTTTACCCGTGAGCTCATTTTGGATCATAACTTCTTCCAAATCAAGATTGCCCTGCTCAAAATTATTCAGCCTCTTAAGTTGATCATTGTACATCACCTTCTCATTGAAAACTACATCATAGCTTCTAATAATTTTTTTAGTTTCTAAATTCCACAATCGGAATCCGAAATCTCCAAAACCATAACCAATGAAAGTGCACCGCATAGATTTAGCATCCAGCTTCTTTCTATTTTCTTTATCAACATGCACAAAAGCTTTAGAACCAAAAACTCTGAGAAATGAAAGATCTCCCTTTTTACCTATCCAATCCTCTTCTAGAATTCCACCATCCAGTGTAGTAGAAGTTCCTCTTTTAATTAGGTAAACTACAGTATCTATAGCTTCTACCCAAAACTGTAAGGGTAAACCAACATGTAACCTCATACTCCGTGCATGCTCCATTATTGTTCTATTCATCCTTTGAACAACTCTATTTTACTGAGGTGTCCTTGGAACCATCCTTTCCCTATGTATTCCACTCATAGAACAATAACTATTGAATTTATTGCTATAGTACTCACCACCATTGTCAGATCTACAGTACTTCAATCTCAAACCTATTTCATTCCCAACCAAAGCTTTCCATTCCTTAAATGTGTCAAAAACATCAAATTTCCTCTTTATGCAATAAACCCATACCTTTCTTGTAGCATCATCAATGAAATAAACATAATACTATGATCCTCCAATAGAAGCTACCTAAGTTGGTCCCCACACATTTGTGTGAACAAGCTCCAACTTGTGCTTCTTCTTTGTTGACCCAGTTTTGAGAAACCTCACTTTCTTCTATTTCCCAAAAATACAATGCTCACAGAAATCTAGATCTATGCTTTTCAAATCTGAAAGCTTACCTTTTGACTTAAGAACATTCATTCCTTTCTCACTCATGTGACCAAGCCTACAGTGCCACAACTTTGCATCTACATCTGAAGTAGATAAAATAGAAGGAGAATAATCAGTAATACAAGTAGATAGATAAAGTGTACCTACTCTCTTACCTCTGGCTAATACAAGTGCACCCTTGGAAACTTTCCAAGATTTAGCTGAGAGTTACTATGTAACCCTCATCACCCAACTTTCCTATAGAAATCAGATTCCTCTTCAAGATGGGTACATGCATGACATCCTTCAACACCCATGTGTTTCCATTCTACAATTTCAACTACACTTTTTCTTTGCCAACAATTTGACAAGGCTCATCATCCCCTAAATAAAATTTTCCAAAATCTCCATGGACATAATCATTAAATAATTCTTTATTTGGGGTTGCATGGAAAGAGGCACCAGAATCTAAAACCCATGATTCTACTTGACTATCCAAAGAAAATATAAGAGCATCCTGTGCAACAATACCTACAACTTTTGCTTCTTTATTACCTTCATGCTAATTTTATTTGTTATCCTTCAACCAACAATCTTTCTTTGCATGCCCTTTCTTTCCACAATTCCAATAGGTTATTCTTCCATTTCTAGATTTGGATCTACTTCCCATCTTTGACCTTGATTTCCCTTGCTTTCCCTTCTCTCTTTGCCTTCCCCTACTTTCAATACTTAAAGCATTACCTAATGTTTCCCATGTGCTTTTCCTGTGAATTTCTTCATTCCAGATTACACTAACAACATCATCAACTTTCAAGATATTTGAAGCAGATGTAGTATTACTAACTACCATTACCAAGCTATGCTAGCTTTTAGGTAAAGAGCATAAGATTAAGAGAGCCTTAATTTCATCATCAAAAACTATTTTGACTAAATTTAACTGATTTACAATTTCATGGAAATCATTAAGATGACTATATACAGATCCACCTTCCTACATTTGCAAATTAAATAATTGCTTCATAAGATATACCTTATTTGAAGTTGAGGGTTTGTCATATAAATTTACCAAAGTATCCATTAACTCTACCATTGTCTTTGCCTGTGATAAGTTGGAAATCATAGACAATGCCAGGCTCAACCTTATAGATCCAAGAGCCTTTCTATCAAGAATATTCCATTCTTTATCTTACATATATGTGGGCTTCCTTGAAACCCCACCCAATGGTAAGTATAGATCTTTTTGATATAGTTAATCTTCTATCTACATCCTCTATAATTGATAATTTTTGCCATTGAATTTCTCCATTCTTAGTTTACTTTCTTCTACCATTGTTTTGCTCCCACTCAATCAGAAATCCCTGTGAGTGAATTCTATAATCAACAAACACTAACCTGCTCTGATACCACTTGTTAGTGTATACACATAGCTCTGATACCACTTGTTAGGACCTCCTTAGAGTATAATTGATTACTTTTGTATAAGCAATTAAACACAAAATTAAACTAGAAGTAATAAGTAACTAGAAATCAGAAACAACAAAGAATAGGAGATACAAGAAACAACTAATCTCTATTAAACTCTCCCAGAAGGAAATAAAATGAAGAAATCTCTTTCTCCTCAATCAATTACAACCAACTCAAACACTGAGTTTTTATTCCCTTAATTACAATACAGCCCCATGGGTCTCTTAAATAGGATCCAAAGCAAACAATAATTAGAAAAGCAGACTCAAGACTAAAATTAGTCTTTACATGCAAACTAATTGTTCATCTAAAATTAGAATAGTTATAGAAATGCACAGATGACTGATGTCGGTCTGAATATGACCGATGCCAGCCGACCTAACTGATGCTAATTACTGTGTAGCTAGAGATAACTGATGTCCGTTGGCTCTGACCGATGTCGATTACTGTGTAACCCAGCAACCTCCACATGTGCACATCAGTGAAGCTTTTAGCTGCACAACTCAACATTCTATAACTCTCAAACCATTATGACCCATAAAAGATTATTAAATCCTAAAAAACTTGGGTTGTCCATGATTCACCAACCACCTTTCATTCCATTTTATCCCCATTATTGTTAATAAATCAATAATCCCCATGTTTAACCTATAATAATAACAATAATAATAATAATAATAATAATAATAATAATAATAATAATAATAATAATAATAATAATAATAATAATAATAATAATAATAATAATAATAAATCATTCATGTACATGATAATAATAATGATTAGAAAAAAAAATATTCACGTGTATAAGTTTACCTAAAGGGCATATCTCATATTTGGTAAAGAAGTAATGGTGGAGCTGAATGTAAAAAAATTTGATATAGTAAGTTCTGAACACAAGAATTTTTTGAACAATGAATGAGTGATTAGGAGTTTCAAATTTGAAAAGAGAGTTTTGAGTGGGAGAAGGGTGATGGTTATGATTAGGTAGTGGGGTGATTAGACATTGATACACATAAGGAGTTAGAAATAAGGTAGAAAACCACCATGCTTCTAGAGAATTTTGAGGTACTAACAATGATGGTAGAGGAAAAAGCTTGTCGATGGTTGGACTATGCCAAAGGTTAGAAGGCATCAGGTGAGTATTCAAGGGGGTAGGAATTTTAGTATTCAACATATTTTGAAGGGTAAAGAAGTAATGGTGGAGCTGAATGTATATTTTAGAAAATAGGCCTTCATCTTGACATTCTAACTTATATATTAAGTAGACTCCCCTTTCCTATATGGATAATGCTCTAATTGGAATAACCACATTATTTTTGGAGCTAGATCTTGATCTAAATAATGATGTTATTTTATTGTCTTCCATAAATGGTGTAATTACTTTCATTTTATCTCTTTCAACTTAATTTTTTGAGTGGTAAATAGATACCTAACTGTCATATGCAACCCCTTTTTTTAATGATATCTCTCCAAGACAAAAAGGATCTTTCCACACTAATTAGGATCACACGTGATAGGTGTTTTTACCTCATTAAATTTAATAATGAAGAAGACTTTGTTCTAAGTTTATTATTGGATGTCCTTGGTTCTTTGGAAGGATGGGGTATAGTTTTTGTTCATAATGATAGAAATCTAAGGTAAAGTTATTTTAGATTTGGATAGAAATAATATATTAATATATATCAAGTTTCAAGGTATAGGAAGGAGTTGAAGATGCATTAGTTTGTAATGAAAGTAAAGAGGATGTAGAATTCGATAAATTTGAATTTGTCCCATGTTTGTTAGAATTTCTAATTAATGTTACTCTATAATAAGCAAAATATAAAGATTATTCAGCTCTAGATAATCAAAATATTACTATGGGAAGGAAATTCATAGATGTGGGTTCAACAAGGAAGGTGGGTAAACCTAATAAGAAAGAAGATAGACTTAAATCTATTGAGAAAGAGATTACTGATGGAGTTAAAATGACATTAGCAATTTATGTAACCTTTGTTTCTTTTTCTAAATGATGTTTTTATCATGGAACATAAGGGGTCTCAATAACTCTTCTAATTATAAAAGACCTTATTAATAACCATAATCTCAATATTTTTGTAATTCAAGAAAATAAAATGGTTTATATTTGATTTTAGAAGATGGTTGTAGAATTTGGAAATGCTCTTGGGTTTGCATTCAGTGCAATTGGAGCCTCAAGAGTTTTAACCCCTTTTTGAGACCATACTTTGTTTAAGGGTGATGTTTTCTTGTCTTAACAATCATAATTTAGCTATTTTCTATACTAGTTATTTGAATAACTCGAGTTAGGTTCACTTTTTAACATCTACGCTCTAAATAATCTCACTGATAGAAGGAAACTTTGGGAGGAACTTTCTATTTTTTTGAAGATCATATCCTAATTTAATTTAGATTATTGTAGGGTATTTTAATACACCTCTTTATCCTTTGGAAAAAATGGAAGGAGATAATATTTTAGTATAAATATGGATGATTTTGTTGATCTATTATCTAATAGTGGTTTGATGGATGTGGAATTTAGGGGTTACCCTTTTACTTGGTCTAATAAATGGTTAGGGGAATAGTTGATCCAGGTTCATTTGGACAAGTTATTTGTTTCTCTTAGTTGGTTTTTGGCTCATAATCTTTATCTACCCTCTCTTTCAGGGATCAAGTCATATCATAATCCTCTTATGCTTAATATAGATTCAAATCAAAAGAGGTGTATTACTCCCTTTTGGGTTGAAAATATGTGGTTGCTACATCTTGAGTTGGAGGCTAGGATTAAGGAATGGTGTGATATTTAGTTTGATGGGTCAACTATGTTCAAATTATTTTAAAAACTTTAAAATATTAAGGTTTAAATTTAAAAAAATGGAATCATGAGGTTTTTGGTAATATCTTTGAGAATAAAAATAAAATAAGAGAAAATTTACTTGTTATTGAAAAAGAAGTTGATATCTTTGGTATGAATCAAATTTTGTATTAGAAGGAGAAAAATATTCTATTAGAATATCATGCTATTAATTCCCAAGATGAGATGTTTTGGAGATATAAATCTAGGGTGTTGTGGTTGAAAGAAGGTGATCATAATATGAAGTTTTTCCACTTATCAACCCTTAAGCATAGGTGTTCTAATAGAATTAGTGTTATTGTTAAAATCAATGGAGATTATTGGTGCAGGTATTTTCTACACTTATTTATTAATATTATTTATGTGGTTAATAGGTCTTTAGTAGGTTATTATGACATCATCATGATGTCATCATTTACTTTTGAGTGCATGGGGTCACATAGTGAGTGGATGGGGTCATTTATCTCACTTGGTCCCCTAAGTGCCTTGTCCACTTAGGTTAATTTTCCACTATGTTCCCTGAGTGCTCTTTCCACCATAGTGGAGGAGCCCAACCACTCACCTTGTCTAGTTGAATTATCATGCACTCAACCAACCTATTTATTGACCTCTCCTCCAAGATGTTTATGGTGGAATGTGGTGGAATATGGTGGATTATGTGGATAGAGGGAGATATTTAGTCATAACTTATTATGTTAGGATACTAGTGTGCTAAGTGTTGTGTAAGATATGAGTGATAACACTGTGAGCTTAGTGAGTTATAATCCATAAGCCTAGTATGGAACCATTGTGATGTAAGCTATGTTTTATTCATCATAGGAATACATATAGCTCAATTTATACTCTTGTCTTGGTTTCTTGCTTCAATAATTGGGTGTATTCGCTCTACATTATTGATCTTGGTCATCCTCAATTATGGATTATTCTCATAGAGATGTCACTTCTGACTCTACTATTATTAAGGATGAAGCCCTTAAGTTATTTAAGATTTATTACTAAGGAAGAAGTTAACAATGGTTTGTAGGTCAATAATATTTTGGAGATGATTCCTTAGATTATTAGGCTTGAGGATAATAGTTATATTATCAAATTTATTACGTTAGAGGAAGTTGAGTTTATTGTATCTTCCATGGAAGGGGACAAGGATCCTGGTCTGGATAGCTTTTTGACAACCTTTAAAAAAAAATTGGGATATTATCAAATGGGGTTTGATGGAATATGTTGGGTAATTTATGACTTTAGGAAATATTATCAGATAATTCAATAACGTGTTTATTTTTCTTATTCCTAAACTTGTTAGTGCTAAGGATTTCAATAATTTTAAACCTATTATCTTATTTAATACTATTTATAGAAATTTTACCAAGCTTTTGGCTTTGAGACTTCAATACTTTCTTCATATTATTATCTCTTCTTAGTGAGGTGGTTTTGTCAAGGGTCATCAAATTCAATATGAGATAGTTTTGGTTCATGAAATGATTCATTTTATGGGTAAAGGAAACAAAAAAAAATTTATGATTTTGAAGCTTGATATGAATAAGGCTTCTTATAGGGTCTCATGGGACTTCGTTGATAAGATTCTATGGTTTCAATGATATCTTTATAAGACTCATTGGGGTATGTATTTCCTCTCCTATATTTTTTATTCTTATCAATGGTTATCTTGTTAGTTTCTTTCTAAGAGAGTGTGGGATTAGATAATGGGATCCATTATCCCCCTTTTATCATTTTTTAGAAACTCTGAGTATATCCTTGTCTTATGTCATTTATAAGGGTGTTTTAAAATGGATTAGACCAACAAAAAGTATTGATCTTATTTCCCATCAATATTTTATGGATGATACAATACTCCTAGGTCAGGAATCAATCAAAGAGGCAAAACTATTCAAAAATATTATAAAGTTGTTTATGGACAAAAATAAATATGGATAAAAACCATATTTTATTTTTCAATACTCCTCAGCTACAATAACATAAGATTTATAGTGTTCTTAGTTGTAAGGTGAAGGAGCTTCCTTTAACCTATTTTGATATGCCATTGTTCTTGGATAAGATACCTATGGAGACTTGGATTTCATTACTGGATAGATTTCAAAAGAAAATGGTGGGATGGAAAGGTGAATTATTATCTAAGACTAGGAAATTAATGTTGATTAAAAATACTCTTAATGATTTGCCTATTTACCTTATATCCATATCCAAAGTGTTGATGTCTATGATGGATAAAATTGAGAGGATTTAGAGGAGGTTTTTGTGGTCAGGGTCAGAGGAAATAAGTAGGTTTTTTTGGTTGCATGGGATAAAGTTTGTTGTCCTATTTCTTAAATTGGGTTGAGTATTAGAAAGGTTAGACCTATGGATCTTGATTTAAATTCTAAACTTGGGTGGAGATTACTTAAAGAGAATAATTTATGGGTTGAGGTGCTTACGGCTAAATATCTTACCAATTAGGATGTTGTGGGTTGGTTATAAGATGATTTTCTTCCTCATGGTTCTTGTTTTTGGAATTGGTTTATTAAGTGTAGGGTTATTCTTATGAAGGGATCTAGATGAAAAATTGGTACGGGTGATAAGGTGATTTTTTTGGAAGCTAAGTGGTTATTGAGCCAACCCCTATAAGAAGTGGCCCCACATTATTTTTTATGTTTTAAAAAGGAAATCTGGAGGGGGGAGTCTAGGATTACATTAGTAATAATAGGTATGGTAGAAATTGGATGGTGTTAAACCTAGAAGGTGTGAGTATTGACCATGTAAGGATCATTATGGATCTTAATTGTAATTTTCATAGTTTTTTTATTGGTAGATCTATAGTGGAGCATGAACTCATCTTGGAAGAATCTTTCAATGGTCTTTTTCTATGAAAACTAGTTATAAAGTGGCTTTGGGAGATATTTATGATGGTTTCCCTTGACAGAAAATTTGGAACAAGAAGTTAATTCATAAGGTAACTATTTTTTTTGGTTAGTTATCTAAAATAATATTCTTATAGTTGATAATATTTAGAAAATGGTTTTGTACATTCCTAATCAGTATGCCATTTGTGAAGATAATGCTAAATCAAATGTTCACATATTGTTGGATTATCCTTTTGATTTTACTATGTTTGGCATTATTATTTATAAATTTGGCATGGCTTGGGTATTACCTACATCCCTTTATAAATTATTGTATCAATGGATGATTAATCCTTTCAAGATTAATATGCTTAATTCTCTTTCAACTATGGCTTTACCCCACATTGTTTAGTGGCTATGGAAGGAAAGAAATTTGAGAATTTTTAAGGGGATCAAGAATAAAGTTGAAGTTGTGGATCTTAGGGATAGAATTGTTAATATTAAGGTGAAAAAGGAGAACATGATCAATGCTTTTGATTTGTACATTTATCATAAGTCAAATATTTTTATGTTATGAACCCATGATATCTCTTATCTTTACTTTGTAGTATAGTAATTGCTATGGATGTATATGCTTTGTAGTTCATCCCATGAGAATTTTGTTTTATCCCACATTCATAGGAAGTAGTAGTTGCTTAGATTAGAATTTATATATAAGTAATTGTTGAGGCCAATGAAGGCATCCAAGAACATATTGTATTGAGCTTGCTCAAAGGAGGTTGCCCCTTCAAATTAGCCTACAATCAATATAATATTTTTAAGTGTTCTACTAATTATATAAATCTATTATTTCATATATTATTATTAATTATTGTAGGAGGATCCTCTCATCTAATATAAGAGTTCTTTCTAAGGAATTTTTTTCTCTATTTTGTTGCATACTTCATTTCAATAATTTTTCAAAAAATATTAACTTTATTCTATTGCATAACTCAATTACATAGTTTTCTATAATCTATGTTGGAGTAAGGTAAAACTTGATCGCATAACTATGGGAAGTGCTTGGGTGAAATCCCTAAAACTCATTGTGAGGAGTACCATAGGAACCCCAAAGTAGTTGTTCCATGAAGAGGACCTACCAAAAAAATGGGCAATGACCCCTTTCCGATTGAGTAGTTCCCATCTGTGAGAAAAACTGAGAGTTGTCACTTATAGGTAAATCCATGACCAGAAAATTTCAAGAGAGAATTACTCACTTAGAAAGCATTGGTGGTTAGAGTGATATTTTTAAAACCCTTAGGCAACCATTGAAACTTGGGGCCCATTTCTATTAGTTTTAGAATATTTCCAATAGACTCAAAAAATTCAATTAGTAGAGTATCCGTAGACTATCAAAGGACTTGTAGATAGATATTTGATAGAAACCATAATTCACAAACCATTCATAAAGTGTCTGTAGAATCTTAGAGGACTCACTGGTAGACAAAGTATAAATAAAAAATAGAAAAAAAAAGTTTTTTCATTTTTTTACAATATCTCTCCATCTATAGCCCTCTTGATCCTCAAACTTTATTTAGACACCTAAAATTCCATTCCTTACATTTTCTTCATTGAGATCCCATATCCCAATTCCACTCCTATTTCCCACAAATCTCAATTTTCCCTTTTTCGGGTTCTACCTTAACTTCTATTTTTGTCTGTTTGCCTCAAAAAATTTCCATAGTGTTCATTGTCTCTTTGCACTCCTTTGTCCCTCTTTGAAATTTTTTATATTTTTTCCATTTTCAATCCTAAAATTTCCCTTGCCTTCATCAATCATACTCCCACTGCAAAAAAAAATCAAAATCCCCTTTACCCCTTCTTTTTTTACCCAAATTCAAAACTTTCCTCACTAAACGTGTCTTAACTCTAGTTTTCTTATCCATTGCATAAAAAAATATCTATTATTAAGGTCATGGTAGTACCCTAAATAGGATAAAAAAATATGGAGGATGAAATTACTACCCTCAAGACCCACATCAAAGATCTTGATGAAAAAATTCTTGACCTCAGTCTTCAACATACCACCATGAACAGCATATGACATCCAAAGTCTTCTTCAGACAATGGGTTTTCCTCTTCTAGCAATTATGGGTTGAAGATTAATTTTTCTTGATTCAATGGTGCAGATCCAATTAGATGGATCTATCAAGTAGAATAATATTTTAATTTGCATAATACTCCTGATGCTAACAATGTCCTGCTTGCATCCTTTCAATTGGAACTTAAAGCCCTTCAATGGTATCATTGGTATACCAAGGCTCATGATGAACCCATATGAATAAATTTTTCACCCTCATTTTGTAATGGTTTGGCCCTACTACTTTTGATGACTTCACTAGAACACTCACTAAACTTCACCAAATAGGAACCATGGGAGAATATCAAATAGAATTTCAAAATCTAGTCAATCACATAGAGGGATTGTCTAATGAATTCTTTAAGAGTTGCTTTTTTAGTGGACTAAAAGATGCAATTAGATCTGAGGTCAAAATGTTCTAGCCCAACATGATGATGGAATCCTAAGGGTTGGCTAAGTTGGTAGAGGGCAAGATTGTAGCTCAATAGTGATTCAAATCCAAATTTTCTCCATTCAAAAATATAGCTCCATAATGATCTCAAATAATGCCATCCCCCAGATCTACTCCTATCAATCATTTGACAAAATTAGAGATGTAATCCCATAGAAAAAAGTATTATGTTATAACTATGATGATAAATTCACTCAGGGGCATCGATGTGTCAAATAGAAGATCTACCTATTGAATGTGGACTCTCCACTTAAAGCTGAGGATTTGGAAGATGTTCAAGATATAATAGATGATCTAAAAGAAGCTCAATTTATTATGGATCCTAATTCTCAAGAAGACCAACTAGAGATCTCTCTCCATGCCTTAGCAGGAGTCACTACCCCATAAACCATGTAGTTCATGGGTTACTTCAAGAATCTCCCTCTCCTAATACTCATTGATTTGGGTAGCACTCATAACTTCATTGACCCTTAGATCACCAACTAGGTTTATTTTTTTATCCATCCTTGCTCCAAATTTTAAGTCATTTTTACCAATGGAGGCACATTACCTTGCAAATGGAAGTGTCATAATGTGCATATCTCTATTGGAGATTATAAATTGCACTCCAACATGTTTTCTTGGTCTTTAGGTAGATGTGATGTTGTTTTGGGAGGCTAGTGATTACTCACACTTGGACCTATCTTATGCGATTTTGCTAAAATTTGGATGTAGTTTTTAGACAATGGGTAAAAACACACATTAAAAGGCTTATAACCAATATCTCTTAGCGTCATAAGTTCACATCACATGGAAAATATTCTTAAGAATAATTTACATAGTGCCATTGCCCAACTCCATTCTATTTAAATGCAACCATCAACAATCTCCACTACTCCTTATGATCTACAAACCATTCTATAGAGGTATGCATGTGTCTTTTTGGAACGGTGGGATTGCCACCTTCATGGACAGAGTACCACTATATTCAACTCCTTCTTGGATTCATTCCTCCCAACATCAAACCTTATCTCTACCCATTTCATCAAAAGACTAAGATCAAGATGCTCATTCAAGACTTACTGAAGCAAGGTATTATTTACCCCAATACTAGCCCATATTCTTCCCTAGTTTTCCTTGTCTAGAAAAAAGATGTGTCATATTAACTTTGTATTGATTTTCATGTACTTAATCACATCACAATCAAGGATAAGTTCATGATGCCTATTATTGATGAGCTTCATGGCGCTCATTTTTTCTCCAAGTTGGATCTCTGCTCTAGATATTAGTAGATCTGGCTTCATGAGGATGATATCCCTAAGACAAATTTTTACACATATGATGGCCACTATGAGATTCTAGTCATGCCCTTTGTCCTCGCTAATGTTCCTTAAACATTCTAGGCATTGATGAATAAAATATTCTATCCCCACCTATAAAAATTCATTCTAGTCTTCTTCAATGATATCCTCATCTATAGTAAAACATGGTCTGAGCATCTCCAACTTCTAGAGCTTACACTACAACTTCTCCCTAACCATCATCTTTGTGAAAAATAGTCCAAATGTACTTTTGGCTAGGATGAAGTGAGGTATCTAAAACACATTATTTTATCCCAAAGGGTTTAAGTAGATTGTAAAAAATAGCTTCCATGATAAATTGGCCTCATCCTCAGACACTCAAGAGCCTCCATGGTTTTTTGGGGTTGATTAGATATTATCAAAAGTTTGTCAAGGATTATGGGAAAATTTTAGGTCCACTAACAACTATGTTGAAAAAGGATGTTTTTACTTGGATACAAGCTATTGAGTGTGCATTTGAAGAATTAAAATAAGCTATGTGTACTACACCTATTCTAGTTATGCTAGATTTTGCCAAAACCTTCACTATTGAGAGTGATGCTTATGATAATGGACTTGGTTTTGTTCTTCTCCAAGAAGGATGCCCCATTGCATTCACCATCAAAGCCCTTTTTGGCAAAAATTTAGTGTTCTCTACTTATGAGAAGGAAATAATGGCCATTTTGCAAGTAGTACAAAAGTGGTAGCCATACCTACTGGGAAATCATTTTTACATCAAAACTGATCACCAAAGTCTAAAATATTTCTTAGAACAATGGGTCTCTACCCCATGAAAACAAAAATGGGTCTGAAAACTCATGGGTTATGACTATGAGATCAATTACAAGAAAGGTAAGGACAATATTGTGGTTGATGTCTCGTCTCGCATATTTATGGAACAGACTTCCCTTTTAGTTATTTCCATACCTATTCTAAATTGGTAAGATGTTATATAGAATGGGTATGTAAATGACTACTCATTATCTCAAATCATTCAATATTTGTCCATTAACCCCTTAGTTTTACCACATTATTCTTGGGATGGTACTTTTCTATGATACAAGGGTTGTCTAGTGTTTCCCCAAAGCATAGATCTTTAGTAGAATATATTCTATGAACTAAATACCTATCCATCTGTAGGGCACTCTAGGTTTCTCAAAACTTATGAGTAGGCATGACGCAACTTCTTTTGGAAGGGAATGAAAAAGGTAATTCAATAGATGGTGGTTGAATGTGATACCTACCAATGCAATAAGGGTGAAACAACACTTATCCCTAGGTTGCTCGAACCCTTGCTCATCCCTACCAAGATTTGGATAGATATTTATATGGATTTAATTGAGTGGATCCCTAAATTTTGATGGAAAATGGTGATCTTGGTTGTGGTTGATTGCCTCTCTAAATATAGTCATTTTTGTGCCCTTAGCCATCCCTGTACCACCTCCATAGTCTTTCAAATTTTCTTGGACCATATTTTCCATCTTCATGACATTCCTTTGTCCATTATATTAGATCATGATGCAACCTTCACCAGCTATTTTTTTATAGAATTATTTCAATGCACTGATACCCAACTAAAGATGAGTTCCAAATATCATCCACAAATGGATGGCTAGACTGAAATTGTCAACAAATGCTTGGAATTTTCCTTCATTAATTCACATTAGAACAACAACATCAGTGGGCAAAGTGGCTTCCTCTCGATGAATGGTGGTACAATACCTCCTTCCACACTTCAATAAAAATTATTCCATATGAATAGTCTATGGTCAAGCACCACCAGTGCTCCTTCCATACACCCCCAATAGTTCATTAGTTCAAGCAGTCAACGTGATTCTCCAAACTTGGGATCAGATCTTCAATATCTTGTGGGCCAATCTTCATATGGCACAAAATTGAATAAAATAGTAGGCAGATCAACACCATTTTGAGTGCACTTTTCAAGTAAGTGATATGGTTTTTCTTCACTTACAACCCTACAAGCAATCCTCCATAAAACTTAAAGGGCATCATAAGCTATCTCCCAAGTTCTATGGGCCCTATAAGGTTCTCCAGAATATTGGGTTAGTTTCTTATAATTTGGAGCTCCTACCTTCTACTTGATTTCACCTGGTATTTCATATCTCTTGTCTAAAGAAAGTTATTGACACAAACATCAATGTGTAGACTATTTTACCAAAACATGATAATGAAGGATCCATTATTATTGATATAGAGGCAATCTTGGATAGGTGCACATGCCAACTTAACTCCCACTCCATCATCAAGGTTTTAATTTAGTGGCATGAAATGCAACTAGAGGATGCAACATGTGATCCACTATTTCAGATTCAACACCAATTCCCACATCTGAAGCTTTGAGGACAAAGATTTTTCTAAGAGGGAGGGGATATTATGAATCCTATATATCTCTTCTCTTTACTTTGTTAGTATAGTAGTTTCTATGGATGCATATGCTTTATAAGTCATCCCGTGAGAATTTTATTTTATCCCACATTCATGGGAAGTAGTATTTGCTTATATTAGAATTTGTATATAAGTAATTGTTGAGGCCAATGAAGGCATCCACAAATATATTGTATTGAGCCTGTTCAAAGGAGGTTACCCCCTCGAAGTGGCTTGCAATCAATATAATCTTTTTAAGTGTTCTATTAATCATATAAATTTGTTATTTTGTGCATTATTATTAAATTGTTGTAATAGGATCCTCTTATTTTGTGACACATAGCCCTTCTAAGATTCATAGAAAGCATTAGATAGAAATTACTAAAAGGATCTCCTTCCTTGAGATGGGTTAAATTGAATTTTGAAGGTCATTATAAAGGGAATCTTGGGATGGATAGGTGGGTAAGTTATAAGGGATAATAATGGTATTATGAATACAGCCTTTGTTAGGAGTTTTGGTGTTCAAACTAGTCATGTTGTTGAATCCTTGGCAAATTTATAGTGTGTTAGATTGGCCAAAGAGGTGGGTGTGGTTAATATGTGTATTGAAGGAGATTCCTTGAATATATTTAATTATCTTCTTATGAATCATATTCCTAGTTGAACTATTAATTATATTCCTCATGATATTTTTTATATTATCAAGCATTTTTCAGTAGATTAGAGTCACTCACACATATAGGGAAGAGAACAAAGTTATTGATAGTTTTGCCAATAGAGGTGTAAATATTAGTGACTTTATCTATTGGTATAATGTTTTTGATCAACCAGAGGAAGTGATTCATTTTATTGATGAAGAAATGGCTATTATATAATATTATTTATATGAGTTTTAATCCTCATACCCACTTTGCTATGGTGTAGAATTGTTAATTTAATTATTTACCCTAATTTTGGAAACATTGGTGGTGTTTTGGAAAGATATATCTTGGGCTTTCTTATTAAAGATTTCTACTATGGCTGAAGTAAAGTTAACATCATGAATGGCAGTATGTACTTAATGATATGTGTGGGAAATGATGGTAGAAGATGACATCATGATTTTTTGTCATCTCATGATTTGGGTGATAACATAGTTTGCACAAGTTTATATGAGGTGAAAATCATTACCATTATTCATCACCAAAGTGTATTTTTTATAATTACTTGGGATAATATGCACTGTATATAGTTTTAGCTCACCAAGATGACTATTGAGGGTGATTTATGTAGAACTTAACCTTTTGTGATGGGTTTTGTGAATAAAAATAAGTAAGTTTGGCTGATTTTAGAGGATGGGGGTTTATCCAATTATATGGAGCATATCTATGGAAGCAATACCCACATTTCTATTGATTTTTCTAAAGGTTGGAATACTAGAACAATGATTGTGAGGGATGTTACAATTTTATGTATCAAAATACCTTATTGCTCATGTTATTGGGATGAGTACCAATGGGAGGAAGTTTTTTATGAACAAGAGGGAGAAAGTGGATGAGATGAAGTAGTTTATGGATCTAGGTGAAGATTTGATAAGTGATCAAGGTGGGTATCTTTGGGAGTCATTACCATAGCACTACCATGAAATTGCGATGTAGATTATGAAGTACCTAACACTAGAAGGGAGGTATGGTGTGGTATTTTCCTACCATTTTTCACACTTGAACCATTTCAGGCATAATGTTCCTATATGTTTCTATTTTTTGTTAATGTCTATTGAGATTTCCATTAATGAAGTTTAGTTACAGAGAGCCCCTTTACCCAAACATTAGGCCCTCATCTTCATTTTATATGGTTGTGTGAAGTTATTAGGGGTAGGTCCTTCTGTTGATGTTAAGAACTAGTTGATTCATCAAGGAAAGGGAAAACAATTTCAAAAGTGAAGGTTAAAGGCTTTACTCATAAGTCCATAACCATTAAGATTCCCTCAAGATCCCCTACCTCTACCATATCTAAAACCCATGCAAATAAAACAGGGGCTTTAAATGTTTCAGATTCTAAAGATGAGGATGTGGAAGAGGTGGTGGATGAGGAAACAAAGGATTCTATTATGCTAAAGGAAAATTAGGCTGGGGAGGAGAAGACTAAGGCTGAGTTTGAGGGTGATTTATATCCATATGTTATGACCACTACTATGGGTGAGGATTTAAGATGAAGAAGAGGGAAGAAGAAGAAGAAACTGAAAGCATTCAAGAGAGGAATAATCATTGATTAAAGATATTAATCTCCATAAGAGTCTAATTTTATTTATTATTAAGGATAATAATGTTAATATTTGTGTTGGGGGTAGATCCAGTGTGTGTGGTTTTGATGAAGGTGAAGGTGTAGCTTCTAAATTGTTCAATTTGGAAGCTAGGGTGGATAATTTGGAGGTAGAAAGGAACAAGATGTATACTACCATTCATAAGCTGGTACAAATAAGTAAGGTGACTATCAAGAATTATATTTTTAACACTACTATTCTGAAGAAATTGATCAAGATAGGGAAAGATCAACAAAGTGGCATTCATGAAAGTAAGAGAACTAGGGGCATGAACAAAGGGAAGTCTATAGACATGGATGATAATGTCATGGGGGACATTGAAAAATGTTCTCAATAATCTTGTTTAAGAATGGAATATGGGTTTGAAGGAATTGGATATCTAAGTAGTGGTCTTTAGTTTGTTATTTTTTTTTTTTGTTTTTTGGTTGTTTATTTGCTATGCATTGATAGTTGCTTGTTATGAATATGTTTCATTTCGTCTAGTCTCTTCTTTTGGTCTAGCACCTATTTTTTATTATTGGGATGAGGCCCAATTAAAACCTTCCCTTTACCTTTAATAAAAAAAATCATACCCATGTACAAATTTTAGCCTAAGGGTTAGCAATTACCCAACAAATTCATAAGAATCATATGCCAAATTTATAAATCATGGCATATAATAATATGATTGTATAGTCTAGAGAAATCATTTTACATATCACTATTAGTGGGGTAGGTGTGCAACAACTTTAAAATACAAATTAAAATTATAGGGAATTAAATTTTACAAAGGATAATTATTAAGTAGTAAAAGATAAATCTAATTCTTTATTATTTTTCTAAACTAATACATAGGATATTTTATTTATGCAGAACTCATTGATAGAATCATAACGCATAACTAACATGTTATTAAAAGAAAAACTAATCCTATAGTGAACTAAAATTTCTATATTGAGCAATTTTTGAAATGTAATATTTTTAATAACTTTTGCATGCAAGTTCAGATGGGACTACAAAGTTCCCTTATTCTCATACATATCTAAAATAAACATGAAAGTTACATGCAACTATAAGTTCAATCCTAGTTATTAAAGTAAAAAAAATCCAAAAAATTCTAAAGATAGTGAAAAGAAACTTAAAATAAATTTTAGCATTTAGACAATCCTTTTTGGGCCTAAAAACGTGCTAAAAAAGTTTTTGAGTTAGCACAACTTATGGTTGCATGAATCTTTTCGAGATCTTATTTTTTAGAAATGGGCTCAAACGGAGTCCTAGGTCAAAAGTTATGGCAAAATATGCTCCTACATCAAAAATGTACTCATAATGTCACCAATCATAACTAGGGAAAACATGTAGAAGGCATTACTTATTATAATGACAAGGGTAAAATAAAGGAGTAATGTCCATCATCACCTTGCATGAAGCCAAGTAAATTGTGTTGATAATGAGAAACAAGGATTTAGCTAAAATAAAATGACACATGATCTTGGTAGTGATTTAAGTCCCCTACATGAAAATTTGGTGCCATTCTCAAAAAAATTGTGAATTTCTAAAAAAAATTCAACACATCATAAATTAAAGTTTTAGAGGCTCTCAAAACATTTTTGGAGCTCAAAAAATGCTTCATTCCTTCCACTTATGTAAGGGACAACCTATATCATAAGTTAAGATTTCCTAAAAGTTAAATGACTCTGAAATCATAGTACCATATCTAAACAAGTTATGATCCTGATAAGATGGCCACTCCAAATAGCTATAATTAGAATTCTTATCCTAGTAGACTTCTTATTACTAGGAGTTTCTTATTCGTATGCCTATGCATGTTGAATGGATATTAGTAGATTTATTTATCTTCATAGTTTTATATTCACATACCTATACATGTTGGATGACTATTATTAGCTGTGTTTATCTTCAAGTCAATTTATTATTCTTGGTTTTGCTTATCTATAAAACAAAAGGTTATCCCAATTGTGATGCAAATTGGATATCATATATCTCTTCCACAAAGATCATTTTATTTGTGTAAAATCTTTTATTAGTTTATAATGAAGCTTTATTTTCTATTCTTGTAAATCTATGCATTAAGTTGAGAAGAGTTTTCTATATTATAACATACTAATTCCTAATAGAACCATTGTGTTGTCCTATGGGTTGAATCCCCAATCCAGATCCACACATGCAACCCAAAATGAGTAACTAATAAAATCAAGCACTTGTACTATAACATGCTCACATAATGCCTAAAGATATTAAACTCAAGTAATAAATCATATTACCAAAAATGTATAAACACAAAAAATATGTTCTAAGATCAAATATGTGAAAGTAAAATATAAAGGTACATATGATGTCATAACATATGAATTAAATGCAATAAATAATCCTACAACCGTGTGTACATAATTATCATTTTAACCACCATATATGTTTGATACCCCTCTACACTATGACGATCTCCCTCAACCAAACCATTAAGGTGTCCTTGAAAAAAAAAAGTACCACAACAAATGAATAGTTTGAATCATTAATGCATAAATATAAAACATTAAAGATATATAAATATCTTTAGTTCCTTTATCAACAAAATAAATGTCAAACTGTGATGTATAAGCATAATCCCTTCCATGATTATTCAAATGTAAAAACTAGAATAAATCTTTCATTGATAAATGAAGTATTTAACATAATAAATTGTGAAATCATAATCATATATCTATGTTTAACATCAACATGGAGTCAAAATCTCATTAATAATTTTATCTAATAACAATCCAAAGGTTAATCAAAATGGGATATGACATCCCTCTCCATTTAGAGGAAGTATTGGCTTGATTCTTAAGTAAAAAAAAATGAAGAGATACCTTATGTATTTTTGAAGCATCCTCACATGTAACATGTCCTCAATGTATTAGTCTCATTGGAACTTGCATTGAACAACTTACTAATGCAAAAACAAAGCTTTTGGGAATCCAAGAATTCATACGAGCTCAACCCCATACATGGGTATTGAACCTATCAAGCACACATCTTCATAATATGGAAGATATCAACATGTTATGTCTTTAAGAGAAGAGCATCAAAGACACTATGGTTGTGATCCAGAGTAGGTAATAATGCTAATCTATAAGAAACATGGTTAATCATTTGAAGGGATTAAAAATGGCTTATGTAATGAGGTGACATCATGGAAAACTTTTCCAAACTTGATCGAATTATTCTATCAACTAGTCACTTCCACTAATCATTTCTTGATCTCCTATACTTGATCTTCCAATTATTTCAACATGTTTGGCATTATCACCAAATGTTTTAAGACTTTCTTCCATGTTGTCCATGCCAATCTATGTGTTTGAAACTTCCTACCATATAGAACTTCAAAATTAGCCAACTACATGAAGGGTGATATGATGGTATCATTTTACACAACCTCCACCAAAGGTAGATATTTCCTCCCATCGGTAAAGATATCCATGAAATACAATCTCAAAAGGTCCTCAAGAAGACAAATATAAACTAGTCCAAGTATTTATTGAGCACTCTATTCATAAAAGTGTGTGTATTAAGTCGCTTTGTTTTTTTTGTCATTCTTTAGTTACATAAAAGGGTATAGTTCTACTAAATTAACCCCCCACTCATATACCTGGTCGATCTAAAACTCCACGAAAGATGCAAAAACTATTATTTTATAAATCAGAACCATAAGAAATATCATCATTTAAGAGATTTATACTTTTAAAACATGTTAAAAGGGATTTATAATTATATCTCTAGTTAAAGAACTTATTACATTACTAAGTGCATGGGGAAAAAAGCCGACATCACAAGAATATTCAAAGGTAGGGTGTTACACTTGCATCCCAAAAGAAGACTCAACCCCTATTTGTTTTACTTTCCTTCCTATAGGTCCATGTTATCAGAGACAAGAAACATGACGCAACGACAATGTAACAAAATGAGAAACGTGATAACAACAACATACTGAAAAATGAAAATTGAAAAAGGTATATTCATAAATCACATTTATCTATATAAATAAATTACCAAAAAAAGTTTATATTATATTACTACTATAAAAATTTATAAAATTAATTATTACATATATCAAAAGTAAAATATATAAATTTATTTATATAAGAAAAAAAATATATATTAAAAAATAAAAATATATCTATTCAACTACCTAAGTCATGTACATACAAAGTTGCCACTTCTAGATGCCCCTGAAAGAAATTATTGTGTACCTTGTAATTGGAATATTTCTAAAACTAACTAGAGTAGCAAGTTTTCCAGAATGGTTACAGATATGGAAGGAGAAAGTTGAGGTTGAAGAGATTTATTTGAAATTTTTATGATAATATTTCTTTGGGCATGGGATTTCCTTATACGATAGACCTAAAATAATGAACTGCAATCATGCTGTTAATTGTCCGATAGTCTCTTACCAGGTTGGAGATTTGGCCTTTATGGAGCATGTCCTTCCTTTATTTAAGATGGACCATGACTTTAAAGTTGTCAGTAGAGTAGTGGGTCACATTGTTGGGGTTGTTTCAGACAACTGTGATGAAATGTCTTCTGAAACTTTTATGTTGGATGTGATGTATCAGCATCCTAGTTGCAGACCTTCCTCATTAGTAATAACAGTTTATTTAAACAATCTTTACAGAGACTTGGCCATAATTATGTTTAGAGGTTTAACTTACAATGACATTCGTGATGATGGAGTGTAGTATTCCTGAGTATGTTTATAAGAAAATCGATCTTAAATTTATTTAAACAATCTTTACAGAGACTTGGCCATAATTATGTTTAGAGGTTTAACTTACAATTCCGTGATGATGGAGTGTAGTACTGAGTATGTTTATAAGAAAATCGATCTTAAATTTTATGTCTGTGTAATTTTTATAAAGTTCTTTTTTTAATTACTAGAAAACAATAATTGAAAAATACTTTATATCTTAAATTTATAATAAAATTTATATCAAATTTTTGTTTATCAATATTTTAACTTTAATTTAAAAGTACAATAAAATTAAAGTCATTTAGAAAAAAAAAAAATGATGAAATCATTAATTAATATAAAATTTTTAAATTAAAAAACTAAATTCAAAATAAAAATATATTTAAGATATCTGAACTAGTTAAAATAGATGATTTTATTGAAAAGGATGGTCATAAAAATGAAGTCAGTGAAAGTTCAAAGTTGATGTTGGTTTTCCAGTCAAGAAGAAAAGTAGAAGATTAGAAGTGGAAAGATTGCGATTGGTGGTGAAAGATTTGGTATGTAATGGTTCGTAGTGGAAGATGAAGCATCTCATCTCTCGGCGGGAAAGGAGACTAGCCCTTGCCTACGGATGAAAATTTGATGGTTTATTTTTTATTATGCTTTTGTCCTGAGATCTGCAGATTTTAATATGCTTTTAGTTTTGTTCTGTTATTGCTTGAATGATGAGCTCTTTTGTTTAGCAATATGCAAGAGGAGTGCTTTATTTGGTTATATGTCATGGATGGTTCAGTTTTTGTTTTTTCTCCTTGTCTTTTTTTTTTTCTTTTTCTGATTTCTGACAACTGGACCTCTCATTATACCCCAAAACCAATTCATAACTCCAATCAAAAATATTTTTACCACATCAAACCGAAAGAAAAACAAATTAATTGAAAAAGATGATCCTAAAAATAAACTGAGATGATCCTATTTAAATAGATTAAGATAGCAAATTTGATCTCAGTACTCATTTATTCACTCACTCACAGCTGGTTTACGACAAGAGTTTTTATCACACTGAAAAAGACCCTTTCATGTGAAGATAGAAAATGAAAACAAGCTTTTGGGCGTGATGTTACTGTTGCTAAAGTCAACCCCTTCATAGTACCGAAAGTATTTCCCTGCCTTCAATGAAATTAAATACTGAAGACGATGTTTATTACATTATAGAGGCAGCTTTTTCAACAAAAAAATCTTATAAAATAAATTGAAGTTAGTAATGGATTTTACATTCGGTTGGTGTGTCTCAGATCTCAATATTGTACTAAAAACATGAAAGTCGAATCAATTAATTTTAGATTCTCATGAAGTCACTTTTTATTTTGTTTTTCCTTTGTTCACATGATAAAAATGCTACAGTGGAGTGTGAAAATTCAGCGGTCATGAAAGTCACCTGTTTGGCTTCCATGGACTCGTGAGCTTCAGGTTGAGTCCATTAATTAGTTCAGATTTGACAGCCGTCCTGACATGGTTTTAAGTCAGTAAGCTCGTGGGCACCAGCTTCCAACCTTCTATTTGTAGTTACCCCTATATATTCTATATTTTTATTTTGGAAATAGAAAATCTATAGTTCCATTGTTTTTAGAAATACGACATTGAGACTCATGTATACTAAAATGGTAGCTGGTAGATATGCAAGAGTAAGTCATTTGGAGGTTAAACAATATTAACCAATATCAATGTCAATTTGTGGTGGTTGTTTAGTTCACATAGATTTTGTTAGGTTTCATTTTCACTTTTTAAATTTATTGTTTGAGATAAAATAATATATTAAATATCAGAAATCTAATCAAAAATATTTTATAACTTTTAAGATGATTTTATAACTACAAGAAATATTTATGTTTTTGATATATGACCAACCAAATAATATAGATGTTTTAAAACACATTTTCATTTCAACATTTAAAAGATAAAATGATTTATTTTGTTGTTGTGGGGTAGTTAAATTATTAAGTTATCCATTAATATCTAATGTTATTTAATAGAATACATTTAACTAGAATTAAATATGTCGAGTTATATGTAATTGTGAGTATGGTACATAATATGACAATACCACATATTTGTATAGTACAATACTGGTACATATTTACAAAAGATTCAATAGTTGTCTAAGTTTTATCAAATAATTTTATATAAATAGCTAATCATATCATGGTATGTTAGATTTATAACTATTAAATCACCAATGTAAAATAAATTTATAATACATAACAATTATTGGATCAACCAGTTTTAATGTATTCGAAACATTTTATTTTAGATCAATTCAAAATATGAATTTCCCTCTAATTAAAACTAGTGCATGCATACAAAAGACTCAATAATTGTCCAAGTTTTATCAAATAATCTTATAAAGTAGCCAATCACATCATGAAATGTCATATTTATAACTACTAGATTACCAATATAATTTACATAGTATAATACTAGTACATGCTTACAAAAGACTCAATAGTTGTCCAAATTTTATCAAATAATCTTATAAAATAACCAATCAAATTATGATATGATAGATTGATAACCACTAAATTACCAATGTACAATAAATTTTTAATATCTAATAACTATCAGATCAACCATTTTTAATGGATATAAAACAACTTATTTTATATCAATTCAAAATATGAATTTCCCTCCAATTAAAACTTTCAAAGTAAAAATATGAGTTGGCAAGATCATGGGCTTCATATTAGTACAATACTTTAGTCCCTACATGACATCTATGAGGAAATGTGAACCCCTAAACTTAGAAGTCTCCACGACCAACTTTCTTCCCTTAAATTTGATTGGAGATGAATGTTTTTGTTACAAAATAATGTAAAGATGACATATTCATCAACATTTGAATGTGTTACTTGTTCTTATTTCAATTGTTGAAGGGTCTTAAAAGGTTTAGAGAACCCCAAACATTCTTTGAATTTAATTTTTTTGTTATTAGTATCATACAAATTATGTGTTAGATTTTTCCTATGTTTAGCTTATGCAAGTGGAATATGTCTTGAATAATAATTGATTACACAAACCATGAATGAATCTAAAAAAACTCAAATTAAGTGGAATATGTTTGGAATAATAATTGATCAAGCACAAACCATGAATGAATTTGAAACAACTAAAATTAAGTGGAATATGTCTTAAATAATAAATGACTGCACAAACCATGAATGAATCTGAAAATACTATTTTTTTTTTAATGTACATAATCATCAATGATCCAATTCATACCATGTTATTTTTCTTATAAAATGCACCTACAATGTTCATGAGGGTAACAAATGAAATATAAGAACTTGTTTTGATGACTTGTGGTTTAAAGGTAATGACATTATACATAATTCATCAAAATAAGTGGCACAAAGTAAATTAGGGAAAATATAGTAAATTACATTAAGTAATATCTGGCTTAGAGTTTTGAGTAGAAAATAGAAGGGAAGGCATGGAAGGCAGTCCAATGTCTCTCTTATGCTGAATAAGCCTCTAAGAATAGGCAGGCTAGGAAGGCATTATTCCCAACCTAGTTTAATCACTCAATCTATTTTTAAGGGGGTCAGATAATGGGAATCTTAGATCAATAACATGCATTTTTAAGTCAAACAATAATCAACCACTTCTCTAATCTTTGGCCTTCCCTCCATAATATGTACAATTAGATTATGGATAAGTGAAAGCCTTTGATGGAAGGTAATATTTATATTTTCCCATGCACCAAAGGTTTTTTTATTATTTATTTTAATTTTTTAAAGGATAGAAATGAATTTTTTTAGGATTCCATGTGATCTTAGGATCAAAAATTTCTATTATTCAACCCATGGTTTCCATCTTTTGACCTACTCAAGGAGGCCTTTGATGTCAAACCAGTTTGGGTGAGGCTACCTCATTTACCTCTACAATTTTGGACATAAGACTAATTTAAAGCCATTGGAAATTCTTTGGGTGAATATGTTTTATTGGATTGAAATATTGAATGTTACCATCATCCTACTTTTGCCTATATGTTGGTTAATTTGAAGGTTTCTTTAGATCTTCTTGAGATTATTGACTTGAAAACTCAAGATTATATTTGAAAACAATCTATCAATTACGAGAGTTTTCCTTTCTAATGTCAAAGATGTTTCAAAATAAGTCACTTGGCCTCAACATGTAACTTTTCTAAACATAAAAAGGTGGTTTCTTGGTGGAAGTATGCCCTCCCTGAACATAATATTGTTGGAAGTGATATCGACAGTGATGATTCTAAGAGGGATTTAAATGGATAAAAATATGAGAGGGAGGATTTGGACTCAGCTTTGGAAGCCTCTTAACAAGTTATCTCTAGTGAGGTAGAACCTAAGGATAAAACCTAAGGATGTTATAATAGTTGATCATTCAAAAGACAAACCTCAACCCTTTAAATCAATTAAAATATCTATACCCTTCTCCCTCAAAAATTCAGATGATAAGAGGGAGTGGATTGAAGTGAAAAAAAAAAAGTAGAATAATTATAGTTGAAAAATCTTCTAGTATGACCCTCCACTCAGGGGGCCTTAGTTTTGTTGAGGATGAGTATAAGCTTCATGGATGTTGGTTGAAAGGTTATTTTTAGCAATTTTTTTGTTATTTATTGGTTTTTGTTTATTTAGACATTGGTAGAGGTGTCACATGTGATATTTAAGGTCTTATCTTTCTCTCTTTTATTTAAGGTTATGGGACCTTTCAAATCCTATGTTTAACCCTATCAAATGAAAAATAATTACATAATGCTTAAGAGAGAGAACAAATTATAGTGGAACTGTAAACAATCAATAAAAATGAAAAGAGAGAGATAAACAACTAAAAGAGACACACCAAATTTTTGATACTAATTAGACACAACATTTCAAAGCTGACTACAATATTAAATATTTACATAATCATGGACCATTGATAAAGATGAAACCAAAATTGTATGATTGATAAATATATGTTTATGTTCATTATGATTTCCTACTACAATTATGTAAATATTGAACTTCTGGATCTAAAACCTTTTGATACATTTTGGTAGAGGGAGATGACTAAGAAATTAGATTTGCATCAAATAATTATTATGCATAGTCATTTGAATCAACTCTTATTTAAAAAGCCATAATTCACCACAATGTCACAATAAAAATAAAATATGTGCAAGTTTAGTTGATTGATCACCCTTGAGGTGTTATAACTACATATCCCACACTTTAGAATTAGTGCTCAATGTAGTTATATTACTTTGTGAGTGTTCCCATACCAAATAATAGAAATTAATTCACCTTCTCTCCCTAGATAATCAAATGCAACTACATGCTTTAGTATGACCTTATTTTGGTACGAGTATATTGTCACAAGACTTGGATAGATGACAAGGGCATGATAAAATCAAAACAGAGGCTTCTTTTGAAAACTGTGTAGACCTATTAATCATACTTGATCAATGTGGATGAGAGACTTGGATTATAATAGGTCCATATCATTCAAGAGATTATGAAATGACATAGGGTATATTTGTATATAGGCTCCATAAAGAAACATTCATATAGGTTGTCCATGAAAAGTAGTGAAAACTAACAATCAAGGCATAATAAATTAGCTAAGAGAGGAATGACCTATAAAATATAGGTGACCAAAATTGTGGACCCATGATTATGGTCATGCAAGAATCATAGACCCATGATTATGATAATGTCACAAAAGGCTTAAAAAAAGATCAAACTAGATGGGCAAAAAATTGAGAGATTTGAGGTGTTTATGAGGAAATGTGGATAGTCCAAGTCTATGAAGGATATAATGTGGAGGGAAATTTTTCTAAAGGACACAAATGTAAATAAATAGGCCAAGTGTGATAAATCATGATTAAGATACAATGAAAACATATTTTTTATGAAAATTAGGTGTCTACATAATGCCACACTTTGATGCATGTGTGTGGATGCATACATGCATATCAAAATAGAATAATAATTAGGCACATGTACATGAATATTACTTGATAGGGGTGGAAGGGTGAATATTCTTGATTATAGTTTGGCTCACTCACAGTCCAATGCCCATAACTTGACTGTAC
This sequence comes from Torreya grandis, assembly GCA_037957365.1. Classification (NCBI taxonomy): domain Eukaryota; kingdom Viridiplantae; phylum Streptophyta; class Pinopsida; order Cupressales; family Taxaceae; genus Torreya; species Torreya grandis. The sequence goes on from JARHVA010001995.1 coordinate 1,079,582, forward strand.
TTGCAAGGAAAAAATAATGCATGAAATTAGATCAATGTTCTAGTAATGAATGTCAATGTAACAAAATGAAATAAAACTTTAAAAATAAAGAATACACTTGGTGGTATGTGAATCATGTTTCCACTTTTAGAAGTCTAATATTGGAGGTAAAAAAATGGAACTTAGGTTCTCAGGGGAAAGAAACTCTACTTATTGAGTAAAGAAACAAACATATCTATTGGCTCCACTTTATCTCACCACTCTAGGGAAGAAAGAAATCTACTTCTTTATTAAATAATCAAATATTTATTTTGGCTCCACTTGGCCTATAACTTTTGGATCCATTTGATTTTTTAACTAGTAATAAGATACCCTAGATAGATGCTCACATTTTGAGGAGAGGGATGGTCCTAAAAATCACTCATCTAAAAATAAAAATATTAAACATTACATGTAAACATATAAAAATAAGCATAGAATCTATAATATTTGAAAGTTTAGACACCTAATTTTGGTACAAGATCCTTTTTTCATTGTATATTTTTCATGTTTTATCAAACTTGGTCCATGTGCACACATTTGGTTCTTTTGGTACATTTTCCCCTTGTGTTGGGCCTCGTATTGTATCCTATTGACTTAGGTTTTCCTTTTAAATCAAATTTTTGTTAACTTTTAGTTAATGATAATACCTTTATTTAATCTATCTGAAAACCTATAGACTCACTATTTATTCTCTTTTGTATGATCCTAAATGCTCTCAAAATCTCCAAAATGCATTCTAAGGTCTTTGCCTAGGTTTTAATTGGCCCAAGATGATTCCCCATTCACTTTTGGGTCCTTCGTGCCTTGATTGTTTAATTTTATTATCCTCTAGGGTTGGCATATGTGTAGATGTGCACTTGTGAAGCATATATATACAAATCTACCCTTAGTCATTTCATTTGTTGATTCTTATCAACTAGATTTCTTACATGTCATGCATCTCATGCTCTTTTATCAATTATTTTCAAGATGTCTTCACATTCTATCTATAAATACACTCATTTATTTAATTCTACCCTCATTTATCTTGTGCCAACGTATTATACAAAAATAAGGTTTGTTGTGCCCTTAACCTATTGAATGTATTGGGGATACTTGTGGCTAGAATAACCCTTAGTCATATGATCATTTTTATATCTTGATATTGGTAGTAGGGTCAGACTATGGAGTATCTAAAGCCTAATTAGGTTATATTTAGGAGGTAGTGCTTAGTATCAAATCATTTTATTAATGCTTTTTCTTATTATAAAGTCATGGAGGTTACCCCCTCAAAGTGGTTGATCATATATTCAAATATTTTAATCTTTCTTAAATCATATTTTGATGTATTGCTATGATTCTAATTTATTATTTTATTATTTTCATTGAAAATGGTATCAAATCTTCAATATGGATAAATTTGTGGTTGAGACACTAATTTTTAATATTTACTTATATCTCACAAATCATTGCAAAATTTTATAAATTTTTCACCCAAGCTAGAGAATTATTCAAGAAAAGCTAAAATTATATATATATATATATATATAATCATTTTTGAGTGATTTATTTTGATTTTATGGTTTTTCATAAATCTACTCTGCAAGCTGAAATATCAGGGGTTATTTTATTTTATATACTTTTTTATAAATATTACAAAAAAATTTGGTGTATGTTCTTTGAAGGTTTGGATTTGAGGTCAACCTCAGTCTAAAATCATTAGGTCAAAGTTTTGTTAAAGGTGAAAATCATTTTTTTATGTTAAGCCTCAACATGACAGGAGAATAACTTGAGGTTGAGGTGAAAATTATTACATGCTAGGGAAACCTCCTAATAAAGAGGAGACATTGTCAAAATTCAGATCAAGTGGGAAATTTAAAATGGAAATTTAATTGTTAAATGACAAAGTGTTCTATCTAGATGAGAGTATGCACATCATATAGTCTAAAATGAAAAGAAATATGTAGAATATGCTCAACATGTAATCTAAAATGAATGGAGATACAAATAGCATTACTAAACATTTGGTTTCTCTCATGAATATCATAAAAAATATGTTAATCTCACAATTGACACAATAAACCCATATACCAGTAACTAATGTATCAACTTATCAAGGTGGATACGTGGAATAACCTAGTCTTACTCTAAATGATAGATAATCTCAACCCATGCCAAAACCTACTATTGAGGGTGGATAAGAATTATTCATTTCTTTGGAATATAATGAAAAAAAAATTGTTTAAAATAGATAATTCTTGCAAATGTCTCCATTCATGAATTTAATGGTTACCAACCACTATCCATAACCTCATCTTTGAAGGCACAAAAATTGGTTTGAAAAGTCAAGGAAAACAATCAACACCAATAGGAGTTACCTCTTTAAAAAAACACACCCAATATTTTGTGTTTCTTATTTTGACCATAACATTTCTACCTAAATAGAGATACCAGAGATTAATGAAGAAGGAAGAATCATCTTGGAATTGGAGGAGATTATCCAAATTTTATTCAAGAGGTTATAGAATAGGGTGATGACCAGGTATTTTATCAGTGTAAAAAACTCCCAAAAGAGGCTGTGACATGGGAGGATAAATATTTCATACAAAATCATCCACATATGGTCAACATTGAGGACAATACTTGATTGAAGGAGGGGAATAATACACCACTCTTAACCTAATATATGTATTAGGATACATATGGATGACATGTGGCTAAAATATCATTTAAATTATTCATATGATCACATATATATATATATATATATATATATATATATATATATATGTGATCATATGAATAATTTAAATGATATTTTAGCCACATGTCATCCATATCCATATATATATATATATATATATATATATATATATATATATATATATATATATATATATATATATATAAAGTAAGGTT
>JARHVA010001995.1:1087500-1180000 GCA_037957365.1 Torreya grandis
AGGGAAAAAATAATATAAAATAAGGGAAAAAATCAAGGGGATGGGGTTATGCTTGACCTCAACACCCAATGTCTTGAGCACTACCTATATACCAATACTTAGAAGAGGGATCAAAATCCATGTATTTCTCTTGTGCTATGGTGGTGTGTGTATAATATGAGTGAAATGTTATATGGTGGTATAACTTTAGTGTAATTATGTGCTTGAACAAATGACTTGTGAGATTGATATTATATTTATACCTAGATGAGGGATTATTTTTCCATGTGGACTTATAATTAGGAACAATAGGTAATTTCCTCTCAATGTGCATTAGATCATATCTAGTGTTTGTAATAGTGGAATCCCCCTAACAAATAGATATAAAATGTGATTATATAGTGGAAATTTTATGATTTAAATTAATTAGACTTTAAAAATGTGCATAATGACATGTTGAGATGAATTTTAATTTGGAAAACTAGCTGTTACTTGGTGTGAGGATGAAATCAATAGATTCAAACACAACTCTCCTATGAGATTATCCTAAAAGAGTGGTTTCATCTGAGGAATAGATACAATAAAATTGGAAGTATGAATCAATAAAGTAATTATTAGAGGTTACTAGGAATGAGGAATAAGAAAATTTAGTATCAAATCTACCTTAAGATAGAGGGCTATCCACATAGAAGTAGAGGTTTAAAATCATGTAATTGAACATAGGTTAAGTGTGATTAAGGAGTGGTCACAAGTGCAATGTTTTTAACATTAAATGTTAATTTTAGTGTCTACAACATCATAAAAAAATGTTTAGATCATAATATATCATGAAAGTTTGAGAGGATGGAAAATGAAGACCTTGTTTTGATGCTCAAGTCATGCATGGTACATGTGTGTCAAGCTTGTCATTATCAAATACTGAAGACCAAATTTTAGTATTTAAAATGACCCCCTTTTATAGTAATGTAATTGATAGAGTAAAAGGATAAAATATACCTAATTGTGTAAAACACACTTTGCCTTTTTGGGAGATTGCTCTAAATGTGTAGTTTCACTCCATAACAACCTGAAATGAGAATAAAATAATCAATATCCATGTGACCTCTAAAATATAAAAATTGAAAGAATAAATGATAGAGTATAGCTGTGTGTTGGTATAAATCATGTTTCCTTTTCCAAATGTTGGAGATGATGTTTCTTCATTGAATCATTTGATATTTTGAGTGATCAAACCTCAAAATTATGTAATTATGTAGGATCCTGAGTTGGGATTGTAACATGCCCCAATCCTCATGAATGTAGGGAAAAGTATGAAAAGTACTAACCCAAATAAATATGCAATAAAAATATAGAGAGAACCATAAAAATATGTTCAACTCAAAAGGAAACATTATACAACTAAAATGAGATAGTTAATTAGGCAAGGTTGGCTAAAAAGTGAATCAACCACTGTAAATGACTTATATATTCAAATGTGATGTTTAAATCCAGTTCAATCAATGTAAAGGAATGAAAAATGTTCATACCCTCGTCATGCACATAGTTTTGATAAGTGTGAAGTGGAATGACAACCATTTCCCATTCGAGTGTAACTATGTTATTATGTATACATGCATGAACTAGTATCATGCCTCCTAAATTTGTATCACTAATATAGAATCCTATTCATCTATGTATTTAATCTATGAAATTTTATTTCAAATATATGTGTATTTAAAAATATGACATTATGTTCATGTAAACCATTATGCATATTCCCATGCATATGCACTCAAGTATCTATGTATATGTGTTCATATGTATGTAAAGTCAATTCACATATATAGAATGTGCCTTTATAAGTTGTATCAATGTGAAAATTTCTATTATGTATATGAGACAATAATATATTTTAACCATATGAATCTCTAAAATATGTGAAACATGTAATTTTTTTTGACTTTTTGCTCATGGAGACTTATGTCTCTAAAACACACCCACTATAATGCCCCCCATTTTGAGATGAGGATGTATCCTATAAGCCACTCATCTCATAATAATAATGAACTATACCATCTAATGTATAAATATAATATCATTTTATCACTTGGAGAATATGTCATCATTGTCTGTATGTATCAATCAAGGCATGCATGTAATATATGGAATGCATGGCATGTAAGTGTCATGTGTAGATAGGTATATTAATGAAACATGCACTATAAGAATATTTGAATAATTTTTCATATTAAAAATGAATTATATAGACAATTTAATCCTTTAATGTTAATAATCTCAACAAATTTAAGTGTTAGTTGTCATACACAAGTCAAAAGGTCACATAGAAGGGACATAAAATGTCACAACACTCAAGGTGAAAATCCACATGTAAGATGTGTTTTCAAAAAACATTTCACCCTAGATGAGGGTGTTCAAGCATCCTATATATTTTTACAACATGGTAATACTTATAGTCATGTGGGTTTACCTATAATAAAAGTAGACCTCTAGGTTTAAAGGCTAGCTCCCTGAATATACCTTGAAATGCTTATCGCCTACTTAAACAGTTTATTGTTGGAAAATAGATATAAGTTTACATGAAATTAAACTAATATAATGGGGTGATACACTATATGGATTTACATAATGCCATAATAATTATATCACAATGAAATAAGACTTACAAACTAGCTTCATAGTCCTAAGAGATTCTAACATAAGTGTTTCAATATAGAGGTGATATGCATGAGACAACAAAAGTTAAGTGTTATAGAGGGTAGATTACACACTCTAAGAACAATCATATACTTGAAATCAGCATAAAACACTAGCTACACTCTATATGACCTATTAGAATAGGAACAACTTACATCAAGCATGAAAGGATTGAAATAAAGTAAAGATAGATGAATATTTCTTAACCATTCACTATACATCTCTTTGAACACTTAGAAAAATGTTGATGAAATCAAAACAAGAATTTAATTTATTGTTTAAATGTAAAATATAATGTCAATTCAGTAGGGATTCACCATACATGGTGTGGTATTAGTCTAAAATAACCAAAATGGGTACTACTTATAGAATTGGAGAGAGAGAAAAAGAGAATGAAGTCTAAGATTCACTAAGACATGTGTCATGATGAGAAAATTCATTACACATGTCATAGATATTGATATGGAATAGACCATGTAAGGTTTACCTAGATAAATGTCCCTCAAAATATGAAACTCCTAAAATATGGTGTAGGATTCCTCATTTATTTTCCAAGAAACTGCCTTCATCATTTGACTTCATTGGAATGATCCATAGAAAAATATGGATATACATCATTATTTAAATGATAGGTAGAGGTTTTATACATGATAAAAAATTAATTAGAGGTGTCCCTAATAATCAAGACTCTTTTGGACATGAGTTATCACTGCCTACAATCCAAATAACTCCTATTTCACTCACCTTACACACTTGGCACCAAAGTTGCCTTTATTTTTAAAAAATATTTGATATAGAGGAGTGGATGACACTTTTAAACATCCCTCATGGCCTTATATTCCTCAATAATAACTTAAAATTCCTCCCACTTAGATTTTTCACCTTCTCACTTTCTTGTTCACTATGCCATTTTGGACTGGCTGAGATGAAGGTACTTATAGAGGTACTTGTGAGATTAGATAAATCATAAAATGAACATGGTTGGTTATTTTAGGTCCAAACCTATCTCACAAAGTGACTTTCATATTTCTACTCTCTCTTGAACCTTCAAAAGACCAAAAGTAGTTAAGAAAAGCTAATTTCCGCCCTGGTTGTATAAGTAGGGTCACTAGCTAATTTACAAAAATAGTAAAGAAAAACAAATTTAAAAAATATTAATATAATTAGGGTCATTTAACAATCCATTATATCCCTCATATATTCCTCTCTTACTTCATCTTCCTAATTGGGTCACTAGCAAGGGTTTTAGAGGGTTTAGAGTCATTTTTCCTCTAAGGATTGTTCATATAGGTCTAACATCCAATTTGTGAAAAAATTAAAAAATATACTTGTTCAAGACCTCCTTAAACATATCCCAACTCCTTATAATCCCATGCAAAGTATCCATGTAGGTGTGAACATCTCAAGTTAGCCTCTTGAGCTTCTCCTCTATCTGCATAAGCCTAAGTTGGATTAAAATAAAAAGTGGCTTCCCTGTGATCTCATTTTCATTAAAATAAATTGAAAACACTTGATATATCCATAAAAACATGTTATAATGGGTTATAATGTTCATATAATGTCAAAAGTGTTAGCAGAACCCCTTGAGGTTTTTAGGCTTAGACTAGACCTAGTAGGTTTGACTTCATACTTGTAGGTTTAGACTTATTTGAAATGTTTATAACCCCATATGAATCCTTACACATGTTTTTTTAGGAAAAAATTAGATATTTTCATCTCCTTGAGGGGATTCAATTAATCCTGAACTCACCCTTTTATCTTTTCCTATTGAACTTGTAAGGTTTCACATTCTGGGAGTGACCTTTATTTGAGATAGAACATAAGGAATCTCCCTTATTTTTCTAGGAAAAATGAAGATATGATGGGATTAAATAAGTGTTGGGGACCTTATATTTCAATTTTCATGGCTTAGTCATATCTCTATCACCTCCAACTATCTCAAAACATAAGAAAAACCCATGGAAAATCTCACTATGTGTAGGTTCTTGAATATGGACTGTGTATTACACTGTTAGTGCCATTATATGCTATATTTAAAATATATGAGGATTTAACAAGGTTAGTATCATTTTCAATACACTTTTACACATGTGACCTCTTTACAAACTTGCCAAACTTTCTTCATTTCATACCTCTTACTTTGACTGGTCATAGGTGTTGACTTTGTTTTTGTGTTTCTCCTACCTATAGTTGTTTGTTGCATATTTGGACCTTTGTATCATTTTAAAAATATATTATTGAAGTGATTATGACATTTTTATGGTTTTACTTGTCCACACTATGCCCTGAGGTTAGACCATCATCAAGATAGGTCAGGTTCTATATCACTGTCATGCTACAATAAGCTATAGTTGACTATTTTGGTGCAAAATAGAGTCCTTTAGGTATTTCTCAACTTTTAAAATTTATACTTAACCCCATATGATTCATCTTAGTTATTATAACCAAAAAAAATGACAAGTTTTCATTTCTTTAGGTTCCCATCTTCTATGATTTACTTTGTGAGTTATAAGCACCTATCAATTTAAACATGGCAAGTGTTCATGTCTGTAGGCACTTCTAAACTCAGATCTTTAATTTAAACATGGATTATCAACTCTAATTAGCAATCCAATGTTTCAAATATTAATATCATGGTCTCTTTAACATCATAATAGCTCAATAATGGTCTCAAAACATGTTCACACACCTTTAAACAACACTTTCAAGTCTCTGTGGGGCCACCTATAGGTGTGAATATCTATACATAGGGAAATGATAATGAATATATGTAATATACATGATATATAAGCTTATAACTACTTTTATACCTTTTTAATGTCTATAAATTCATCCTTCACACATTTAATTATTTGAAACTAGTTTCCATACTCATATTTTAATGTTCATTTTCATGAGAGCACCTGTAGGTGCACACTAATGGTGTATGATTATGTTAAAGATTTGTATTAACTATCAAAACTCTTCTTATGTCACTTGAGAGTGTATATTTATGGATTATTATAAAATAAGGTATCCCATGATTTAAAACTCTTTGAAACATCTTCATAACCATGATTGGAGCTCAAAGCACCATGACTATAAGTGGGAGCAAATAGAGAGCTAACTATGTGCAATATTCTTGAATACAACATTCATGATGCAAGATTTGGAGGTTGAAATTTGGAAGAATGAGATTTTCATGAAATTTTAGGTGCATGAAAAATCATATCACATTTATTTAAATCCATTGTATAGAAAGAGACCATCTATAATTGATGAAATCTGACTACAACCTCATTAGCATACTCCTATAATATAAGAGGTTTTAAATCATAAAATGGCTTCCAAATATTAAAAACATTATATAAGGATTTCCACATCCTATTTAATGTATTTCACCAATTGGATTATATGGATGTGCTCAAATAGAGGCAATACCTGCAGGGTATGGGGATTTTCTAGCAAAATAAGATAATCAACTTGTTAAGAATGGTTCATAAAGTATAGGAAACCATTCATCCAAATAAAAACATGAAATTTAATCATAGAAAGTTTAATATATACCACCAAGATCATTTGACCTGTATGTCCTCCTAGTGGCCATACCATCAAAAGACCTATTGACCAACTTTATTTGCCTAGTGGAGTGATGGAGAGATGGAATGGTTTTAGCCCATTTTTTTGCACTTATAAATCATGTAAATGGAGTTATTAAAGTTTAAAAGTCACTAAATAAGCTTCTCCCATGTGCCACTCTCTCCCATAGGCCATACGACCTTCAAAACGCCTTCTTTTCACTTCTTTTCTTGATTTTTAGTTAGGAACCTACAAGTTTTAGTTAGTCCTAACATTCATGATAAGGAATTTTACATATTTGATGTTGGAAGGAAATTTATAACAATTTTACACCAAGGAAAACCATACCACCCTCATTAATGACCCATATATGACCCCAAAATGGCATAAAATAACATAAGGACTAAAATGGACTATGACCAAGGCTATACAAATATTAAAAAACATCAGATTGACCATGACACACCATATGATATTATACTAGACCATTAAATAAAGTTTTGGACTATTTTGGGTTGATTCATTTTGACTTGTGGTCAAAATGGTTAACATTCTTGGTTATTTCCTAAAGGTGGTATGCTTTCTATGCCAATACCATTAGACTAATCTTGTCCATTGGGAGATGGAGTCACCTATACTCTAGTTTGACACATAATTTTACTTTGACACCATACCAAAAATAAATAAAATACACACAAAATAAGACACATCTATAAGAAACACATATGTGCTCAACTATAACACTTATGAAACACAACACAACTAAAAGAAAGAAACACACACCTAATCTACTATTTACAAAATCTCACGCTTGAGGTGAAAAACATCTTACCAAATTCAACCAGGGTCAAAGATGGTTCCTCTTGCATCTTTATCACTCCATGAAGGTAATCTATAATGAGAAGCATGCTCATCATCAACCACTTGCATATGTAGATGGTCAAGACACCTAGCATCTCTATGTCTTTTTAGGCCTGAAAGTGGACTATTTAGAGCCTTAATGAATGATATCTATTTCTCTCTAAGAGACTTTATTGGAGCTAAAAATAAATTGATCTATGTCATATTTGATTGGTACTCCCCAAACTAAAAATTTGGAGGTATGACACTCTTCTCAACCTTTTTGTCCTCTATGATAGAATGTATTCAATGTTTGTAAGAATAAATATTATCCTATTTATGATCTAATACCTTTGAATGTGGCCTCACCTCAAATGGAGTTCTTATCTATTATTTAGGCACAATGAAGTCATCCTTGACCTCATTCTCCATGTCTACAACTTCTTGGTCAATAGCGTCATCAAGATCTTTCATGACTGCAACCTCTTGATCAATAGAATGACATTCATTTTCATGTTTGAAAGAAAATGTAACAACTTGTTCATTAGTCTCATTAGAAATTTTGATATTAGACATATATTCTCTTGGAGAAAAATGAGTCTTACCCAACTTATCAAATTCTTTGCATATGGAATTGAACCTTTGCCATAGTTCCTCATCATTCATAACATGATACTCTTTTCCATGCTTGGTGAGACACTCAATATCATGTTTGAAGGACTATTTAGGATAATATGGACTTATACCCCCCAAACTAGATTGAAGAGAATGATAGTAAAATAATAATTTTCATGTATTCTAAATAAAGGGGACTATGAGTATGATAATAATTTAGATCTATTCCCTACATATCAGATTGGAGAGAATTTTGAAATGGAAATTTTCAAATAATTTTTATTTATTTCTAATAGTTTTTATGGATTTAGACTAGTAATAAGTCTAAATTATCTAAATTCATCCATTTTGTTAGAATCATCAACACACACATTAGATATAGACTTCTTAGGAGGGGAAGTAGCATTACCTAATTGATCAAACTCTTGAAATATGGTATTGAACCTTTGCCATAAGTCATCCTCCTCTCCTTCATGAGTGTCATCATCAGGGGTAGCTTCATCAATAAAAGGTAAATCAACATCAATATTCTCACTATGGTGATAAATTAATTTATTCAACCTATCATCATCATACTCATGAATCATGTAATTACCTTTAGCAGCTTGTGAGAAAGAATGTTTGACACTTACCTCAACTCCCTCAAATGGCTCTTCATGCATGATATAAGTTCCAAGGTCAATTTGATAAAAGTATGCATAAGGATCATGCTTATAATCATATTCACTATATTCATTTATAAACAATTTAGTTATTCCATCAAGTTTAGAAGCACCATCATCTACATTAGGCTCCTCCTTCTCATTGATCACATAATTCAAATTAGAGCTTGCTTTAATGTAGAGCTCAATGTGAAACCTTGAAAGATGATGAGTTCTTATGGTCACCTTTATTCCCTTACCTTGTCCTAAAGGATAACAAGTACTATTCAACTAAGATATAACCACCTATATTGGATTTAAAGTTTCTTATAAGACAAATTACAAAATGAGCAGGAAGGTTAACAATAACTATGTCTTGGAGAATGGGAAAACTAGGATAGTCATGGAGGAAGACCTTCAAGTCATTTATCAACCTTATTGTATTATCAGGTGTACCATCTAGCTTAAGCATTCCTTTTATATGTGGTTCATACTTTAGGCCCAACTTATCAGCTACAACCTTAGGCATAACTAATGTAGAAATACAACTATCAATAATGTAATTGTGTACTAGTTTATCCCCCACTATGAGAGTGACATAGAAAGGTGGAGGCATCTCAAATATAGTAGATAGTTCAATAATTTTGTTAGGGGAATTTTTAAGAACAACATGACCAGGCATTTGGCTTGAAGGTGAAGGACTAATAGGGTAATGGATATCTACTTTTGTAATAACTGTTTTTGGTTAGGCATATGAAGGTCATCCCACAAGGAGATAGATACTTTGGCACTTTCTAATGAATCCACTATGTTTAAGGTAGTAATAATCACATTCTCTTGATTATTTGGAGTCAAATAAGTTTTTTAAACTTGAGGAATTAAAAAATATTGAGCATACCTCATAACATTCTAATTTTAGAGGTGCAAGAGTTTTTGGGATTGTCATGCTTGTAACCATGCTTTGATAACTTATAACAGGATTATATGAACTTGTATGCATGTTATTATCACCTCATAAATCCTTTCTCTTATCTTTAGTGTTGTTTATAATATATTTTCCTTGATTTATCACAAAAGTATCTTCTATCAAGAATTAAGTGAAGCTTTCTCCTTGAGGCTGCCAATCCTTATTTGCATACATCATGATTTCATCTTTAGTTGATAGGATAAGAGTGACTCCTCCTTGAAAAACTAGAGATTTTTATCAATTATCATTTGAATTCATAAATTGGATTTTTTTCTAATCTTCTCCTTACACCAAGTTTCTATGCACTAGTGCCATCTCTATTGTATTGGTAGTAGAATTGGGATTGTACACATTGGTAGTCATGTTGAAGTTAAGCTGCCCTTAACCTCTTCCTCTCCCATATTAATAAACATATTTTTGTTGATATGGATATGGATTTTTATTCACACCTATTTTTATTATTTCATTCCTAAGCTCAACTTATAAGTTTTTAATTCTTGCATATGGATTAGGTTCATCTACATTTTAAGGAGTAGTCCTAGGCTTAGCATTTAAATTAGGAACTTGAGCAATGTTTGGAGTATTAACAGGAGTATTAGGTAGAAAGGTCATGTAAAAATTAAAAGGTAGTTATTTTTATTGAATGAGTCCATTCTCATCTCTAATGTAAAGTTCATATGCTTTAGGAAGAGTGAAACCACCCATGGATTAAATCATGATAGCAATATTAGTACCAATGGATCTCAAGTATGTGGGGAACACAAAGTTAGCAGGTACTCTCATGGGAGGAGGAAATATATACCAATTATTTTAAAACCTCTCATTAAATTCATGCATTTTCTCCTTAGGAGATATTTTTATCACATTGAGATGATGTATGAGAAAGGTATGGTCACTTTTATATTCAAACCTTGAAGTCAACAACACTCCAAAGTCTTCCCATGATGTGATGCATCTACTGAACAAAGTCATATACCAATCAATTGATTTCCCTCTAAGGGACATAACAAGGAATCTAATAGTAATATTATATTCATTGATATTATGGAAACTACAAAAATTGGTGATATCCCTGATGTGTTCACTAGGTGTAACATGACCCTCAACATTGAATGTAGGCACACTCTTTGTGGCATTAGGGGGAATGACATCATATGATTCAAGATGAATTGGATTCTTAGTATTAAAGGTAGGAAAGGCACAATGCCCATCCATGATGGATTGGATTTATTTAAGCTCTCTACTCTCTTAGCTAGGCAAATCTTCTTGCACTTCAAAGGGTAGATTAGGCTGAGGGTATTAAACTTCAAAAGGAAGTTTAAGATGAATAGGTGTATTGATAGGGTTGATAACTCTAATATATGATGTCCTGGTAAGGACCATAAAGTATGAGAGAAAATTTATGAAAAAATAATGACCTTAACCATATTTTACCTTGAATGGAGTCACCAAATGCTGAGTAGCACACCAATTTACAATGATGTTGTCAAGACCAACATTCACCTTGAGAAGTTGTCTTGAATACAATGGGTCCCACTAAACATGCCATAACTATTGTCAAAAATATTTCACCCTAGAAGAGGGTGTTCAATCTTCCTCTATATTTTGGAAACATGGGAATACTTCTAGGTATGTGATTTTACCTATAGTATAAGTAGACCTCTAGGTTTAAGGGCTATTTCCCTGAATATAACTTGAAATTATTTTCACCTTGTTAACTATTTTATTATGGGGAAAGAGATATAAGTTTACATGCAATTAAAATAATATAAGGGGGTGATACACTAGAGGGATTTCCATAAGACCATCATACTTCTATCTTAATGAAATAAGACTTACAAACCAACTTCATATTCCTAACATATTTTAACATAAGTGTTTCAATATAGAGGTGATATGCATGAGAAAACACAACCTAAGTTAACCATAGGGTAGAGTGCACACTCTAATAAAAAATGTACACTCTATATGACCTGTTATAATAGGAACAACTTGCATCAAACATGAGAGGATTGAGAGAAACCAAGGATAAATTAATATTTCCTAACCATTCCTTATACATCTCTTTGCGCACTTAGAAAAATGTTCATGAAATCAAAAATATATTTACATTTATTTTTAAAAGGAAAAACACAATGTCAATCCAGTAGGGATTCACCATACATTGTGTGTTATTAGTCTTCAAGAGCCAAAATGGCTACTATTTATAGAATTAGAGAGAGAGGAGAAGAGAATGAAGTCCAAGAGTCAGTAGGACATGTGTCATGCTAATAAAATGAGTTACACATGTAGTAGAGAGGAATATGGAATAGACCATGCAAGGTCTACTTGGAAAAATGTCCCTCAAAACATGAAACTCCTAAAATGTGGTGTAGGATTCCTCATTTGTTTACCAAGAAACTTCATCATTTGAATTCCTTATAATGCTCCACAATAAAATAAGGATAGATGTAATTATTGAAATGAGAGGGAAGGGTTGTAAAAATTATCCAACATGCATTGGAGGTTTCCCTAATCATCAAGATTATTTTGAATATGAGTTATCACTACCTGTAGTCTAAATAACTCCTCTTTCACTCACCTTTCACCTTGACACCAAAGTTGCCTTTAGTTTTATAAACCAATATATAAATAGGAGTGTATGACACTTTTAAATATCCCTCATCACCTTATATTCCTTAGGTAGACCTTGAAAGGCCTCCCACTTAGATTTTTCACCTTCTCACTTTCTTTTTCACTATGCCATTTTGGACTAGCTGAGATGAAGGTAGTTATAGAGGTAATTTTGAGATTAGATGAAGAATTAAATGAACATGGCTGGTTATTTCAAGTCCCAACCTATCTCACAAAGTGACTTGCATCCTTTGACTCTCCCTTGAACCTTCAAAATACTAAAAACAATCAAGAAAAGCTAATTTCCACCCTATTCATATAAGTAGGGTAGAACTCAATTTGATGGGAAGGATCAATAGAGAGTATTATGCAATACTAAATCATTTTCTAATCCATTTTATCCCTCCTAAATTCCTCTCTTACTTCATCTTCCCAATCAGGTCACTAGCAAAGGTTTTAGAGTGTTTAGAGTCATTTTACCATTTAAGGATTATTCATACAAGTCTAACATTAAATTTTTGAATAAATTAAACAAAATCCTTATTGAAGACCTCCTCTAACATTCCATAACTCCTCAGAATCCCATGAAAATTTTCCATGTAAGTGTGAGCATCTCAAGTTAGCCTCTCGATCTTCTCCTCTTCATTCTGCATAAGCCTAAGTTAGTTTTAAAAAATATATGGATTCCATGTGATATCCTTTGAATTAAAATAACTTTAACAAACTTGACATATCCCTATAAACATGTTATAATTCTTTAGAATATTCATCTAATTTCAAAAGTGGTAGTAGATCCCCTTGAGGTTTTAGGTTAGACTAGACCTAGTAGGTTTGCCTTCATACTTGTTGGGTTAGACCACTTTAACATGTTTTAAACCCCATATTAAGCCTTATACATGTTTTTTCAGGTCCAAATCATCTATTTTCATCTCCTTTATGGGATTTATCAACCCTCAACTCACCTTTTTATCTTTTTCTTGTTGAACCTATAGGGTTTCACATTCTGCAAGTGCCTTTTGTTTGAGATAGAAAATAGGGCATCTCCATTGTTTTTATAGTAAAAAGGATGATATTCAGGGATTAAATAAGTTTTGGGGACCCTCAATGTCAATTTTCATGGATTAGTCACATCTCTATCACCTCCAACTATCTCAAAACCTAAGATAGACTCATGGAGAATCTTATTGTGTGCAGGGTCTTGAATATGGACTATGTATTACATTGTTAGAGCCCTTTTATGATCTATTTCCACTATATGAGGATTCAAAAATGTCTAGTATAATTTTAAAGACACTCTAAAACATATGAACTCTTTAAAACCTTGACAAAATTTCTTCATTGCATACCTCTTACTTTGCCTAGTTATATGTGTTGACTATGTTTTTGTGTTTCTCGTGCTTGTAGGTGTTTGTTTCATATTTATAACTTTGTATCATTGACCCACCATATTCTTGAATTCCTTAGGAAATTTTTAGGTTTGGAGATGTATACACTATTTCTTGATGTTATATCATCATCTAAACTAGTTAGGCTCTTTATCACTATCATGTTACAGTTAACTATAGTTGACTATTTTGGAGTGAAATGAAATCCTTTAGGTGTGTCTCAAAATTTAAACTTTGTTCTTTAATACATATGATTCATATTAGGTCTTATAACCAACTAAAATGATAAGTGTCCATGTCTTCAGGTTCTCATATTCCATGATTTACTTTTTGAGTTATAGGCACTTATATAGAGGTTGTAGGTAACCTTTTTGAACAAAAGTACACCTATAGGTGATAATGGGAGTCAATACATTAAAATTTATCTCTAATCAAATTTCCTTGAGTCACTAATGTGACATTTACTCAAATTTATTCACTCACCATGGGGATATGCTTTAAATTTCCATGTTGGGATGTGAAGGTCACTTAGAAGTTCAAATCCTATAGAAAACACTGAAAAGATATAGTGAACAAATACCAAGAATGGAGGCCCTAAAAAACTATGTTCCTTTAGCCAAACACCCACTCTCTTTTTAAAGGTTCTAACCCTAGGATAGGGATACAATATGGAAACATTTAGGTGCATCTAAAATCCTTGATACATTGTCATATATTAATACCAAAAGTATTGAGGGATCTATTTTGGATCTTTTAGGGAACTTGCCTCTAAAACTCAGATCTTCAATTTGAACATGGCCTCTCAACTCTAATTAATAATCCAATGTTTCAAACATTAATTTAATGGTATATTAAACATCATAATACCTAAATAAAGGTATCAAAACATGTTCACACACCTTTGAACAACACTTTCAGTTCTCTGTGGGGCCACCTGTAAGTGTGCATTTTTGTACATAGGGTAGTGACTGTGAATATAGATAGTATGCATGATATATAATATTGTAACTAGTTTTATACATTATCAAGGTCTCCAAATGTATCCTTACCATCTTGACATATTTTAAACTAATTTACATACTAATATTCTAATGTTTATTTTCATAAGAGCACTTGTAGGTGTGCACTAATGGTGTATGACTATGTTAGAGATTTGCATTGAGTGTCACAACTCTTATTGTGTCATTTGAGAGTTTGGATTGATTGATTATGCTAAAAAAAGGTGTCCCATTAATTTAAAATCTTAAAAACATCTTCATAACCATGCTCAAATCTTAAAACACCATGATTGTAAGTGGAAGTAAGTAGAGAGCTAACTGTGTACAACATTCTTGACTACATGTTAAGGTGTGGAGCTAAAAGCTTCACCAAATGAGTGAGTGTAGAAGTTGCAAGAGTCACACAGTCACCGACGATGGTCAGGAATGGACCAGAGGCTATTGGCATTAGTCATGGATCGGCCGACATTAGTCATAGGCAGACAGGAAGGGACCGACATTGGTCACCTGTGCATCTAGAATCTATTTTTGTGGACAAAACAGAATGTTTGCATGATAGGATTAAGTGTTAGTCTTAAGTATGCATCTCTATCTTTAGTAGGATTGTTTTGAGCCCTTGATTAGGAGGTGCATCTAATGGTTGTGATTGTATGCTCGTGAATCCCTAAAGTTATATAATAGGGATAGATCTTCATAGCTTATTGTAAAACAGTACAAGAATTGTACAGTATATGTATATGTGAATCAATCTAGGTTGTTAGAGTTGATTGTAATTGAGAGAGAGAACTCTTGAGGGAAAGAGATCTGGAAAGAGATTTTTACATCTGAGAGAGGTGTGGAAGAAAGAGAGATTTTCTCAATTGTATTTGTAAGAGTTTAATACAATTTTTTAGGGTCGTTTCTTGTATCTCTTGTTCTTTGTTGATTCTGATTTCTAGTTGTTTTCAATTCTAGTTTAATTCTACATTTAGTTGCTTGCAAAAGTAATCAATTGTTATTGTCTAGATCCTGACAAGTGGTATTAGAGCTTGGGTTCACTAATAGGTGTTTCAGATCTAGTTAGTGTGTGTTGATTATAGGACACTCACAGGGGTTTCTGCAGAGATTTTTGTGAGTGGGAGTTAGCAATGGCAGAAGAAAGCAAACTGAGAATGGAGAATTTTAATGGCAAGAATTATCAATTATGGAGAATGTAGATAGAAGATTATCTGTATAAAAAAGATCTATACTTACCATTAGGTGGGGTCGCAAAGAAGTTCACAGACATGGAAGATGAAGAATGGGAAGTTCTTGATAGAAAGGCTCTTGGATCCATAAGATTGAGTCTGGCATTTACTGTGATATCTAATTTATCACAGGCAAAGTCAACAGTAGAGTTAATGACTACTCTAGCAAATTTATATGAAAAACCCTCAGCTTCAAATAAGGTATATCTTATGAAGCAGTTATTTAATTTGCAAATGTAAGAAGGTGGATCTATATCTAATCATCTAAATGATTTCCATGGAATTGTAAATCAATTAAATTCAGTCAAAATAGTGTTTAATGATGAAATTAAGGCTCTTTTAATATTATGTTCTTTGCTTGAAAGCTGGCATAGCTTGGTAATGGTAGTTAGTAATACTGCATCTGCTTCAAATATTTTAAAAGTAGATGATGTTGTTAGTGTAATCTTGAATGAAGAAATTTATAAGAAAAGCATAGAGGAAACATCAGGGAACACTTTAAGTTTTGAAAGTAGGGGAAGGAAAAAAGATAAGGGCAAGCATAGGAGATCAAGGTCTAAGTCAAAGATGAGAGGTAGATCCAAATCTAGAAATGGCAGGAGGATAGCCTACTGGAATTGTGGAAAGATAGGGTATATAAGCAAAGATTGATGGTCAAAACCTAAAGAGGACAATCAGCATGAAGGTAAAGAAGAAGCAAAAGTTGTAGGTATAGTTGCACAAGATGCTCTTATATTCTCTTTGCATAATAATATAGAATCTTGGGTTTTAGATTTTGGTGCCTCTTTTCATGCAACCCCTAATAGAGAATATTTTAGTGACTATGTCCATGGAGATTTGGAATAGTTTATTTAGGGGATAATGAGCCTTGCAAAATTGTTGGCAAAGGAAAAGTGCAGTTGAAAATGTAGAATGGCAACACATGGGTGTTGAGAGATGTCATGCATGTTCCTAGCCTGAAGAGGAATTTGATTTTTTTAGGAAAGTTAGGGGATGAGGGTTGTACAATAACTCTCACAGCTGAATCTTGGAAGGTTACCAAGGGTGCACTTGTATTGGCTAGAGGTAAGAGAGTAGGTACTCTCTATTTATGTAATTGTATTACTGATAATTCTCCTTCTGTATTATCTATTTCAGATGTAAATGCAAAGTTGTGGCACCAGAGGCTTGGCCACATGAGTGAGAAGGGAATGACTATTCTTAAGTCAAAAGGTAAGCTTTCAGATTTGAAAAGCATAGATCTAGATTTTTGTGAGCATTGTGTGTTTGGAAAGCAGAAGAGAGTGAGTTTTCTCAAGACTGGGTCAACAAAGAAGAAGCACAAGTTAGAGCTTGCTCACACAGACGTGTGGGGACCAACTCATGTTGCTTCTATTGGAGGATCACAGTACTATGTTTCTTTCATTGATGATGCTACAAGAAAGGTATGGGTCTATTGTATAAAGAAGAAATCTGATGTTTTTGACACTTTTAAGATTTAGAAAGCTATGGTTGAGAATGAAATAGGTAGGAGATTGAAGTGCCTTAGATCTGACAATGGTGGTGAGTTCTATAGCTATAAGTTTAATTGGTATTGTTATATGCATGGAATACGTAGACAAAGGATGGTTGCAAGGACACCTTAGCAAAATGGAGTTGCTGAAAGGATGAACAAAACAATAATGGAGTGTGCATGGTGTGTGAGATTGCATGCTAGTTTGCCCTTAGAGTTTTGGGTAGAAGCTGTAGATACTACAGTGTACCTGATTAATAGAGGACCCTCTACAGCTCTGGATACTGGAATTCTAGAAGAGGCATGGATAGGTAAAAAGGTAGATCTTTCATTTCTCAAATTTTTTGGTTGTGAAGCTTTTGTGCACGTTGATAAGGAAAATAGAACAAAGCTGGATGCTAAGTCTATGAGGTGCACATTTATTGGTTATGGCTCTAGAGATTTTGGATTTAGGTTTCAGAATCTAGGAACTAACAAGATAATTAAGAGCCATGATGTTGTTTTCAATGAAAAAGTGATGTATAGTGATCAGCTCAAAAAGTTGAATCAATTTGAGCAGAGCAATGGAGAATTGGATGAGGTGACGATCCAAAATGAGCTCATAGGAAAGAATAATCACAAACAACAAAACATAGAGACTGATGTCGATCAGGTAAGAACTGACGTCAGCAATATAGGAACTGATGTCAGTCAGACAGGGACTAGCGTCGGTCAGATAGGAATCGACATCGACAATATAGGAACTAATGTCGGTCAGATAGGGATCAATGTCAATCAGACAGGAACCAATGTCGATCATGTGGAAATGACATCAGTCAGTTACAAACCTAAAGGTGACTAAAGTCGGTCACTATTAGAGAATTTGGGTAGACAATGTGTTGTGAATGAGTCTCAAACACCCATCAAGAGGTTAGAAAGGGTAAGTAAACCTCCACTTTGATATTCCCCTTCATTATTCTATTTATTGCTCACTGATGGTGGAGAACTAGAGAGTGTTGATGAAGCAATATAGGTGGAATCCAAGAATCGATGCGAGTTAGGCATGAATGAGGAAATTGATTCCTTGAGAGAGAACCAAACATGGGATTTGGTTGAGTTGCCAGCAGGAAAGAAGACACTGAAAAATAGATGGATCTATAGATTGAAGGAAGGTGAGAATGGACAGATGAGATATAAGACCAAGTTGGTAGTGAAAGGATTTACACAGAAACCAGGGATTGATTTTGGTGAGATTTTTTCTCTTGTAGTTAAAATGACTTCTATACAAACTGTATTGTCTTTAGTTGCTATTGAGGATTTGCATCTTGAGCAGTGTGATGTTAAGACAACATTTCTTCATGGAGATTTGGATGAAGAAATATATATGGATCAACTAGAAGGATTTGAAGTCAAAGGTAAACAGAAACTTGTGCGCAGATTAAAGAAAAGCTTGCATGGTCTCAAGCAAGCTCCTAGATAGTGGTATTTGAGATTTGAAAGGTTTATGACTGAGCATGGCTACAGTAGGTGTCAATCTGACCATTGTGTGTATTTTAAGAGATTGGATAATGATAGATATATTATTCTATTATTGTATGTAGATGATATGCTGGTTGCGAGATCACACATGCAGGATATCTTTGAGTTTAAGGTGAAATTAGCTCACACATTTGCCATGAAGGATTTGGGAGTAGAAAATAAAATCCTTGGCATGAGTATTAAGAGAGACAGGAAATATCACAGGTTGATTTTGTCTCAGGAGGATTATCTGAACAAGGTGTTGAAATGGTTCAATATGCAAGATGCAAAACTAGTAAGCACACCTATGGCTGGACACTTCAAGTTGAGTAAAGAATATTGTCCTAATTCACATGATGAGGTAGAGTACATGAGTAGAGTTCCATATGCTTCCATAGTTGGGAGTTTAATGTATGTAATGGTATGTACTAGACCGTATATTGCCCAAGCAGTGGGAGTTATAAGTAAGTATATGGCCAATCTAGGGAAGGAGCATTGGAAAGCAATTCAGTGGATCTTTAGATATCTGAGAGGGACCAGCAGTAAGAATTTGTGTTATGGTGGGTCAAACACTTCTCTACATGGATATGTAGATTCAGATATGGCAGGTGATTTGGATGGTAGAAGCAGCACCATAGGGTATGTTTTCACTATTGGTGGAATGGTGGTTAGCTGGATTTCAAAGTTGCAAAAGGTTGTTGCCTTGTTTGCTATAGAGGCAGAATACATTGCAGTCACAGAGGCTAGTAAGGAGATGATATGGATGGCATGGTTCATGGAAGAGCTAGGAAAGGAGCAAGAGAGTTGTAGATTATATAGTGATAGTCAGAGTGCAATTCATTTGGCTAAGAATTCAGCCTTTCACTCAAGAACCAAACATATACAACTAAGGTACGACTTCATTAGACAGGTATTGGAGGATGGTGAGTTGAAGCTGGAAAAGATCCATATAGATAAGAACCCTATGGATATGGTAACCCAGCCAATAACAAAGGAGAAGTTGAATCTTCATTCAATTTTTGTTGGTCTTCATGATTGAGTTTGAAGATGGAGAAGCTAGAAGATGTTGCTATATAGGTATTGGTGCAGCTATTTATCTCCAAGTGGGAGATTGTTAAGGTGTGGAGCTAAAAGATTCACCAAATGAGCGAGTGTAGAAGTTGCAAGAGTCACACAGTCACTAACGATGGTTAGGAATGGACCAGAGGCTACCAGCGTCGATCATGGATCGACCAACATTGGTCACAGGCAGACAAAAAGGGACTGACATCGGTCACCTATGCATCCAGAATCTATTTTCATGGACAGAACAAAATGCTTGCATGGTAGGATTAAGTGTTAGTCTTAAGTCTACATCTCTATCTTTAGTAGGACTGTTTTGAGCCCTTGATTAGGAGGTCCATCTAATGGTTGTGATTGTATGCTCATGAATCCCTAAAGTTATATAATAGGGATAGATCTTCATAGCTTATTGTAGAACAGTACAAGAATTGTATAGTATATGTATATGTGAATCAATCTAGGTTATTGGAGTTGATTGTAATTGAGAGAGAGAACTCTTGAGGGAAAGAGATCTGTACATCTGAGAGAGGTCTGGAAGAAAGAGAGATTTCTTCAATTGTATTTCTAAGAGTTTAATACAATTTTTTAGGGTGGTTTCTTGTATCTCTTATTCTTTGCTGATTTTGATTTCTAGTTGTTTTCAATTCTGGTTTAATTTTGCATTTAGTTGCTTACAAAAGTAATCAATTGTTATTGTCTAGATCCTGACACTACAACCTTCATAATGCTCACTTTAGAGAATGAACATGGGAAGATGAAGATTTTCATGAAATTTTAGGTGAATGAAACATCATATCACATTTATTTGAGCCATTTCATATAAAGATACCTTCTACAATTGATGAAATTTGATTTCAACCTCACTAGCATACTCCACTTGTAATCTAAGAGGTTTGAACTCATAAAATGACTTCCAAACATGAATACAAATATGGTAAACATGAGAGAAGGAATTCCAAAAGTGATGTAATATATTTCACCAATTAGATTGTACAAACATGTTGAAATAAAGGAAAAACTTGCAGGTTGTGAGGATTAGCTAGAAAAATAAGATAGTCAACTTGTTAAGAATGGTTGATAAAGTATAGGCAACCATTCTTCCAACTCAAAACATGAAATTGATTCAAACCAAGTGTAATATCTACCACCATGATCATTTGACCTAGAATTCCTCCTATTGGCTATACCATTAAAAGACCTATTGACCAACCTTGTTTACCTAGTGGAGTGATGGAGATATCAAATAGTTTTAGCCCATTTTTGGCACTTCCAAAGCATGTCAAACATGGAAATGGAGTTAAGGAACATAAAAGTTATTTTCATAATCTTCTCCCACATTCCACTCTCTCCCATAGGCTGTAGAAAATTTAGAACTCCTTTTCATTTATTTTCTTGATTTTTAGTTAGGAACCTACAAGTTTCAGTTAGTCTTGACATTCCTGATAAGTAATTTGGCATATTGGATGTTGGAAGGAAATTTTTATCACTTATACACCAAGTAAAATTGTCCCACCCTCATTAATGACCCATATATGACCCCTAAATGGTATAAAATGACATAAGGACTAAAATTAACTATGACCAAGGCTAGAAACATATTACACAACATCAAATTGACCATGACACACCCTATGACATTATACTAAATGCCTATATGAAGTTTTGGACTATAAGGGGTTGACTCATTTTGACTTATCGTCAAAATGGTTAACAAGATGACAAAAAAATGTCATAAATAAGGAAAGTCAATAGTAATCACATCAAGAAATCCCAAGGGATACACATAATAGTCAAATACAAAGTAATTTATCATGTAAAAGAGTAAAACATCAATAGAGTATAAAAAGGGACTAGTCTACACCATCCTTATGTATCAATGTCGTATCATGGTATAATGGCATACCATGTAACATTGTGAAATAAATGAGAAACTAGAAAGGAATATGTAAATAGTATAGATGTATAAACATGGTACAAAGGTAATATAAAGATATAACCTGTAATAGTGAAACTTATGGAACAATAGGCCCCCATTGTGACCATTAGGTAGAAGGAAATCCAACATTTTTATGTCCATGTGTAACCTACATGTCTTTCATAACACTCAAATATCATAGAAATCATGTATGTAAGTAATATTCCATCTACCAAACATTTGATAAATAACATGTGTAAAAATATAAATTAGACACCATGTCATGCTCAGGTCTTGATTTTTTATTTTTTATAATAATGAATAATTTTACATTTCTTATTATTTAATTTTTAATTTTTTAGAATATTTGAAATTTAAAAAAAACTAACCAATAATGCACTCAAGGGGAGGCATGAGTAAGGTGCCTATATAAAGTGATGGAGGGATAATCTATCATGGATGGGATGTATCAGCTAGGGATGGGTTGGAATTAAATATAAATTTACATGGTGTACCATGTCTATCATGATCAATTCTCATGGAATTCAAGGTATGAAGAGTGGTTTTAGAAATTTGAGAGCTTTATGGAATCTATTGTGTAATAGGAGGATTTATTGTTGCTTTTGTTTTCTATGAAACACACTAAATTATTTATGGTGATAGTTGAGTATGTGATATAAAATATAATGCCCTATATGATATATCTACCCTGAGGCCTAGAAAGGAGTCAACCTATGTCATAAGAACCTAAAACTCACTCTAGTCACCCTCTCATGTTTCTTGAAGTGTCAAACAAGTTCTAAAGGAGGATCATAGGTCATCATGTCAAGACAACAAGTCAAGTCAGGTACTATGTTGAGATGTTATGGTGGTTTTCTTTAAACCCTAATCAATCTTTTGTCAAGTGATCTCCTTGTGGTTAGTTATGTATAAGGATCTATAATAGGCTTTGGAGTGGCCTTAATAGTCTGAATTTATTCACATTGAAGGTGAACGAATGTTGTAGCTCATGACCTACCATGAATCCATCTAGTATGTTGAGAGCCTAAAAAGTGTGGTAAGATCATAGGGGTGAAGGGTGTTATAATAAGTATGGGGTAACCTTGTTTAGGTCTTTAACATGTCTTGAGGTCTCATGATAGATATTAAAGTAGTCCCTATTTGAGATTTCACTTGAAACCATATGTATTGCATTTTAAATTGGTGTTTGACCATATAATGATGCTAATTTGACCCCAAAACTTGACAAAGACCATAAATCACGCCTTTAAAGGCCTCCATGATCAAATAGTTTCATATTCAAAGGGATGTCTTTACATAAGTCAAGGGATTTATTGTCCACTAAAGGAGCCCACACATGGGAAACAAAAGTTTTTCAACTTCCTAATCCATAATCCATGTTTTAAAATGTATTTTTACCCCTATTTTACCTCCTCCTTCCCACCAATAGTGTTTCAAGGTCTTAAAACCTAAGAAAATATAGGAAACTAGTGTTTTTCAAGATTTTTCAAGAAAGTATGGATCCATAGAGTATAGACATGGTCAAAAGGAGTTGGGGATATGTAGAATGGATTTAGTACAAAAATTAGGTGAAATAATATAGGAGTTTCAATCTAAGAAAGATAAAAAAAACTAACCCCTCCTTCCCATCATCTTCCTTGGTATCCATGGATAGCATCTTAGGTTCTTATTCAGTATGGATAAGAGAGAGAAAATGGTGACTTGAGATCTTAAAAAGTGGAATGGGGTATAATGGCCTTATGATCATTAACATTGGTTTGTATAATGGTGACTTGTACTTTATATGTAATGGTTAAGAAACTATAGGAGTCAAACTTGCCTTTTACATTCACATAGGGTCAAGAACAGAATAGTTTTAGTGTTTTCATGGCCTATTTGTTGAAAATACCAGTTATGTGTGATTTATAAAAGTCCTTAAGGTCCTTCCATTATATTCTCCACCCTTGATTCATAATTTTGAGCCTATGGGAGGAAGAAATATATAAGTTATCTCATGTTACAAACTTCAAACAATGTTTTCTTGATGAGGAAGAGCCTCTAATGCATATATATGAGAATAGACATTAGTTTGAAATTAAATTATGGTTTCTTGAAATCATTAATATCTTATTTTATCCTTATCATAATTAGAGTGATCAGATGAGCCTTTAACCCTCCCAAGAATCTGATTTCAAATGGGACTACTTTCATATTTGAACTTTATTATAAATGTGAACTGAGTATGCATGGTATTGGCTATTAGAGGTCATTAGAATACTATGGAGCAGCAATGAGTGTTGTATTCATGTATAAGAGTCACTATCTCAGAATAATTAGGCTTCATTATGGCCCTCATAGGTAAGAAACCATCAAATATCTTCCCAACACCTTCATAGACTTGTTTAGTAGGGTTTAAGGTTCATTAGTATAAGTTAAGGTTTTTGTAGAATCCTAGGTTTCAATTTCTCAATCCATATGTCTAATTGATGAAATAAAAAGTTCTTACCCTATTGATTATGTGATTAAGGGTATACCCTATTGATTATGTGATTAAGGGTGCCTAGGGTCTTCATAGGTCATCTTGAGTATGAATCAATAGTACATATTAACCTCTCAAGGAATCTCTACTATCTAATGGTATTATCAAGCAAATCCACCTCATAATAGGCTCTGAGTTTCAAGTGAAAACTCCATAAATCCTTATGACTACCACTTATAGGTTTAAGCCCATCTGCCAAAACCTAAGGCATGGAAATAAGGTCTATATACTACATAGTACTATTAAGATCCATTTAAAATGTGAGAAAAGGACCTATCCAAGTGTAAATATTATTGATAAAGTATAACCAAATTCAAGAAGTCAACTTAGGCCTAACCTTGAATGGGTTTTAAAACCATCATATACAGATGAGTTTGAAATATGTAAGGAAGGGTCATAAGTTGTGAAGATGATTATCTCAAAAAGTATGCTTTGGTTTCAAGAGAGGTCAACTAGGTCTCAAACATGATATATAATCCCTACCTCTACTCCATTCACCTTGTGAAGGCGTTTCATTGACAACCACACACCAAGATCACCAAGGTCAAAAATGTGAATAGCTTACCTTCAACATTAGACATGAGGTGATATAAGCACATATAGGAGTGATCTCAAAGATAATTAGAGTATAAATTCCATGTTGTTGAAGGCCAATAATTTTAGAAGGAATGATTTAGAAATTGGCTCAAGCATGTACAATGAGCTAGGTTTACTTATTCAGTCTAGAGTATATAAATGAGGTGAATGGTAATGCCAATAATCATGTAAATGTGAATCTTAGGGTGATGATGACATATATACCCATAAATATATCACATTATAGTGTGACCAAGTGAAGTAGATACCTAAGTTGGGTTAAATACTTAAGACACACATGCCTTTGCACCTAACTATGTATGTAAGCTCTGGTGATAGAATTGAAGAGGCCAAGCCTCAAAGACTCTAGTCAGGTCTAGAGAATATGTTACTTGAGCCCTAAATATGTCATTATAGAAATCTAAAAGAGACTACCTAAGTCTCAAACACCAATAATTCTAAGCACTTGGCATGAATAATGATCGCCATGGTAGGCCAAACCTACATAAGAAAGAGATTGATATGATGGTCAAGATAGATGAGGGCATATGTAGAAGGTAGACATAAGATAGAGAAGGGTGATGTGGTAATTTTAAATCCACAAACACACATACAAATGGATTAGGATTCTAAAACCTAGTCTGAGTCTATAAATTGTAAAGCTACCCTTGACCCTTAAGACCCCATAGTCACCTCAATGGTAGATCTAAAACCCTAAAAAAATTAAATTCATGATAAAGTGTATGATTTTTATATATTTCCTAAAAGAAGTGTTTGGAATAAATGAATACAAGGAAATAGTCAAATTCAGTCTTAACACCCCTCTCAGTCTCTAATACCTTAAACTACCATGATGAAATATTAACTCAAACACTCATATCTCATATGGCATGATGACTTAGACCTAGTTTTATTAGATGGAATTGAGGGTCCCCATGCACTCAAGATCCATGGAAGAAACAGTGGAATTTAAGATCCAAACTCTATAAATATTCCTTAAGATTTTTAACCCACCCAGAATACTTACCAAGAGATTGAAGGTCACCAAATTTAACTCAATACTCACCATACATTCTTCATGGTACCAATATCTATTGAATATATTTAAGGTGTCTATGGTCTAGACATTCATGAAAAAAGGTTTTGGTTTAAATGATTTTACTCTATGAACTATTGATAAGATGGTAGGCCACCAAAACACTCTCTAAACCCTGATTAAGACCTAATGAGAAAATTTCACCCTTAAATGATTCCAAATGAAGGATTTTAACCTTTGAATAGTCTTGATGGTCTCCTTAGGTCACATGGTAACCTAAATAATATACTTATTGGCATGTGTAATGTGTATAATATATGGATTAAGCCTAAAATAGACACTCTAAGATTATATACAAATGAGTGGAAGAGGTATGCACATACTACATGTTTCTAATAAAGGAGAGATATATAGAGGTCTTAAAGAGATACACAATGGCCACCTACAAGGGCCTCCATGTTTGATAGTCACTTGTAGACATGCCTAGGTGCCTAGGTAGAAGATTATGTGCACACAAGGAAGAGGTAAGTGACTTAATCAAGCCATCACAAATGACATAAATTTCTTAAAAGATGTATTTTATACCATAAATGGTATTCAAGTGCTTCATAACTCCAATTTAGAGTCAAAACTCAAGAACTCTACCTTTAGGCCTATTGGCCTAACCCCTTTCTCAAGGAAATACCACTTAAATGGTGAAATAGAGGATAAATAGGAATCAGATAACACTAAAAACCATCATGGATATGTTTGACAAGGATTTTTAGATGTGCAAGTAATAGTGTTTTGTAGAGGAAGTATCAAAGTTGGTCATTGTGGCCAAAAAATGCCTTTTGACTGCATAAAATGCATAATTCTCACTCAAGGAGCAACTTGATGCACTCATAAATGTATGAAACAATTACATGGGGATTTATCACTTTATTAAAATTGATGAAACTTTTATATAAGAAACTAGTGGGATTGGTTTAAAGGTTAAGGGCTTAACCTTTATGAACCATTGCTAAGAATCCAAACCCCCTTAAACCTCTCTAAAACCCTAATAGTGACATGATGGAGAATGTATTGAATAATTTGTATCCAAATGCATTGTAATGACTTGGAAGACACCTAAATCTCATATTGTACTTAGAGGAGGTTCCATCCATGACATTGGTTTGTATAGATAGTTATAAGAACCCATCTAAAACTCTTTTTTTTGTAAAGTTTAATGCTATTTTCAAGGTGGAGAGTGACATGAAGAGTTGAAGATAATTTAATAAGGTATTTTGAGCTATATTTCACCTTCTAAAATCATAAAACACTCACAATCCTTCCTAAATATACTCATATAGGTATGTACCAAATAGGCAGTCTAGATGTGCTAGTGGGAGGTAACCTAGTCAAGTAAGTAAAGTAGAGTTGCAGATGTGAAATATTTTAGAGGAATAGATAATGGTATAATATGTTTTTTTACACTTTAAATAGGCTCACTAACTCATCTTGGAGGTCCCATTTAATCTGCATATCCATCCAAGCAATAAGAAGTCAAGAAACTAGGCTAATTATCTAATAGGCCTACTTAATCAACAAAGGAAGATGTTCATGGGCATAAAGGGATACTATGGAGTAAATTAATAGCCATGAAAATTATTTACTATCTCATGAGGTGATCAGACCCATTTCTTATCCACCATGAAGGTTTGGGTAGTTGTTTAAGTCATGTTAACATGCAAGAAGGAGGTGGATACTAAATGCTTCATGGAGGGGGCCTAATTAAACCACTTTAATTATTTGTAACTATCATTAGGAGAGGGAATTGACTAATATTAACATGCACATGATATTCATGGGGTAGAATAAGTTTGAATTAGCCTCCACCACTCTAATTCAATGCCCAAAATCTCATTGAAGACTCTATCTAGCCTAGGCAATGCATGGAGAAATAATGGAGGGTTATTTATAACTACCAATTGAAGGGATTATGGTCATTAATGATATCCTCATTCTATTTCCATGATAAATTATCTTCTCACTCTTGTTTTTATTATATAAATTAGGATATAAGGCCATTATAGGCATCCCTTAGTTGGGTATGATGAAACTCTACCCAAATTGTATCTTGTAAGCTTTGTGAATCAATAAATAAGGAATATTTTTAGATTTATTTGATATAATTAGTGTGTATATTATTATTTATTTTTATAAGTGTTGAATTTTATTATCCTTTACATGTCCTTGTCCTCACCTAATTGTCAGGATGTTAATCTATGTAGCTCATGTGATGTGTCAAGTATTAGTAACTATGTTTTGAAGATTAATTTGGTTAATAGTGTCTTGAACATGCCTCTTGTCCATTACCTTCAAGTTGCATACATACATCATATCCTTCACATGAAATATTTATGTTTAGGATCTCATTGGAAAACTTGTTTCAAGCATTAGTCTTTGCTTGGCTTTGAAAGTGTTGATTAAGGATCAATTAGAGTGGATAAGTTAATATTAGTGCATCACCTACAGTAGTAGAGATTTCAATTTCATGCATTTATATATCTCTTTTCACCATAATGAATTAATAGGTCTTAGGAATTGAGCTAAAATTGATGCACTAGGGGAACTAGCCACATAAACTAGAGGTTTAGTCATCTTATAGGTCACCCATATCCTCTGGACTAATCCCATGTTACCCCAAACATATAGAGATCTAAACCATCATCTCCTAAGGGTGAAGTTTATATGGTTAACAATTATGGCACACCTAATGGGACAAGGATTAAAGTGAGTTGGAGCATGCACATACAAAATTGGATGATATCAAAGAGATTTAAGCATTCTAGTGGTAGATCTTCAATCGAGTTTCATGCCAAAAGTGGTCACAAGGTCTTCATTAAAAGGTAAGGAAGATGAGTTTATTGAGTTATCTTTGGATTTTTTTAGGAGAAAGAGATACCCTAGGTCCAATACTAATCTTACACCCCCTAATTATCCTAATCATGCTAAAAAAAACACTACTGCAATCCATACACCTCCAATGGCTAGGCCTAAACATCAGGCTTTTATGACCTTCAATGGTGGTAGCCCCCTAAATCTAAACCAGTTTGATGATACGCATGTTGTTTCACTCAATATCCTTTCTTATTTCATAGGAAAAAACTCAATCACCCATATTAAACATATCTCAAACATAACCAACCTTTGATTAGTTCACAATATAACCCAAGAAAATATGGCAATGAGGTTATTGACTACTTCCTTAAGGGGAAAGGAACTTCAATGGTACAGGGGTCTAACACCTACTTATATCAACACTTGGGATGAATTTAGGGAACACCTTTGTAAACATTTTAATGATATAAGTGACCATTTATATTTATTAGAGTAACTCACCACAATGAAAATGGATCCCCAATAGTTTATGGTAGATTATAATTATAGGTTTCAAAAAACTTGGGATAAGATCCCCATGGTAGTCAAGCCGACTCCCAATTATGCCTTCTTGTAATAATTAAGAGCCCTCAATTCTGATATGGTAGTCATTATATAGTCTATGGGGGATTACACTACCAAATGCATATGAGTTAGACATAAGGGAAGATAATTATAAGTAGGCAAGCTTACCCCAAGACCCCTCATGCCTTTGTTCCCAAAGATACAACCCCTTATGCCTACCATTACTCCCCTAATAGTACCAACCTATCATGATCAGGTAGATGTTAATCAAGAAGATAAATTGGGTAAGATTGAAGGGTTACTCAAGGAAAAAAACAAGATAGTATCCTTGGATAGGTAGTAAATTCCACCTCATAGACCTTACTAAGCACCCTATCAAGACACCTACTATCCATATCAATACAATATACCTCCATATCATCTTAATCCACAAGGTCAAGTACAGATCACTCAATCAAGCCCTATAATATCTTCAACCCAATTCTATTTAGAATTCTTGAGAACTATCCCAACTCTAAATAATTATGCTCAAGAATGTATATGACCTACATAATGGGGGAAACCTCATGATATGTCAAATAATTTAATTGGATATGTTTTCCAAGATTATTTCATGTAGTATAATTAAGATCATTTAATACATGACAATCAACCTCCTAAAAAATATAAAGAAGGTTCTTCTAAGCAACATGGAGAACTCCCTTTATGACTCAAGTTGAGCTTCCAAATAAATAAGGAACAAGTGGAAGTAAGGAAACATTTGATACCACTTTTTTTAACTTCCAAGAAGAATGAAATTCCTTTGAGTAGGTTGTTGCCAATCATATTGGAGGTGCAACTAATATAGACAATCCAATTGTATTAGTTATGACCTAAAAGTTGGAAGAACAACCCCTCCAACATATCAACCACCTCAAGAGGATATTGGTCAAGGTTCAGATCCTAAGACTCCACCAACTCATAAAATTCAAGACGAAAGAAGGACATAATCATAGTGGTCTATTCATACCTCAATTCACACAAACTCCAAGTGATATTGCTACTTATAAGTTGTAGTCAAAGGCTACCATCTCTCATATTATAATTATGGATTAGATGTAGAAATACCATGTCACTATACCCATGTGGGATACCTTTCTCATTCTATGACAAAAGGATCTCCTTCAAGAAGAGGTATCTAAAATCCACAACTTGGAAAACTAGGCAAAAAAGGTGGGTGTAGTCCTAACCAATACAAATCAGCCTCATGAGCCTCAAGAACCCAAGGTAATTAAGCCACCTCCTTTCTATATCTCTATAATGTTAGGTGATTACATAGTACACAACTATATGATTGATAGTGGGGATAGTAATTCTATCATGCCTAAGTCTATAATAGATAAGTTGGAGATGAAATATGAACCTAATGCTAAAGGGGGCTTATATCTAGATGAGTCTCTTACTAAGACTATTGGTTTCCTTAATGATATTAAAATTATCTTGGTTTCTTGTGTTAATAAGTGTTATCACTGATGTAAATTTCAAGGTTGATTATATTGATGTCAATGTCAAGGTTAATGTCAATGTCAAGGTTGATGTCATTAATGTCAAGGTACATTTGTTAAAGATGGATGGTGAAGTGGTCTGTGATAAGGAAACCATGTGACAAGTGAGAATTTTAAATCAAAATATTATCTCTCTATTAATATATAATTTTAAGGCAGCCTAATGATTCTTTCGAGTTGATGTCAAAGCTCAATATAAGGTAAGCATATTTGTACACTAGTCCTTGAGTAGCCTAGTCATAACAAGTATAGTCATATCATGAGCATGTGCATGATGATCATGGAGAGGTATGTAAAAAGGTATGATATTTTATAAGGATCATGAAAGGCATGTGATCAAGGTGTCTAAGAATCAAGGAGTATTTTAGAGTTAGTTATCAAGATTCAAGTACTTGAGAAGCATAGCCATGCCACTAGTAATAGCATGAAGAGACCCTATGAGAGGATATAAGCTTGGTGTTTGGGTAAAATAAATGCATAAAGGCATACTAGGTCATATGAGGTTGTTTTAAGTATGCATTTGAGGTGTTGGATCACCCAGGAGAGTTTTAAGGTGAGCCTATAGGAGTAAGACCTTAAGACCAATCTTGAAACTATACCACCTCTAGATCTTACATGACCTAATGAGGCATCATGATCTATTGTCGAGGTGTATCAAGGATTTTTAATTTTTTTGATCATGATATATGTTTTTTAAACATATAAGTTAGGTGAAGAGTACTTTGATAGTGGTTAGAAGGTCTATTTCAAGGCTTAATATGACCTACAAATCAAAGCCAAGCAAGCAAAGAGAGAGAGATGGTGGCCAAATGAGGTATGAGTTTCAAATTTAAAGATAATAATGGAAAAATGAGCATTTTTAAAGTTGTCATGTTTTTTCAAATATGTTGACCAAGTTTCAAGTTAAAGTTTGAAGTCTAGGGCAAGAAAAAGTGCTTTAATGTCTCTTAAGTGTACAGAATGGAGGGTTCTCAACTTGAGAAGAAATTTCAACTGTTCATTGGCATATGTAACCTCAATATGAGAACTTTAGATATTCATGGTAGATGGTTAATGGTATTAGATAAAAGTTCTAAGCATTGGTTTTTGGAATAAGGGGCTAAGCTATATGAATGATGGTTAAGACTATAAGATGGATTAAACCTTCAAAGAACCCTAATAATGATATGATATGAATGATATTGATATACAGTGATAAAAATGGATTGAAAATTATATTTTAGTGATTGGAGGTTGTATTCAAATCTCCCAACACCTACAGGTATGATTTTTTTGTTAGGTGAGTGAGTGGACCCCATAGGAAAGGCTTTTTTCTTGGAGATTTGTTGTAGTAGTTAGAGTTGACCAAGTCAAAGTTGACAAATAGATGAAGATTTAAGATTGAGAATTATATTTGATTTTAATGGTGGTTTTTGAGTATTTTATAGATATCAAGTGTGCTAAAATAGTCTTTTAAGTTAGCCTATCACTAAAAATCCTAATAGTGCAAATAATAAGAAAACTAGGTAGAATTGAGAAGTTAATTAGGGATGTGCTAACATATGCAAGAGATGAAAATAAGTGAATGAATATATTTTTAAATACCTTTAATACATTATAATTTTGGATATATGTTTTTTAGGTTAGTGTATATGATGGAAATGTTGCTCATAAGTTGACTTGTCTAGTGAAGATGAAACAATGAAGGTATAAGTTCACGATATTGGTCTGCAAGACCAATATTTCCATTGAACATGTTAAGTTTGTATTTGATAATTTTTTATGATATCATAAGATCATAACAATACATCATAATTCTCTTAAAGTTTTCATTGAGGTGTTGAAGTTCATTATCCCCATGATTGTATTTCAAGGTAAATTGGCAGATCTGGGTAAGCAAGTTATAGTGATGAATTAGAGGGTTTTTTACCTAAATTGAAGCATCCAATGCATATTATGTTTCTATTTAGAACATTAATATCCTATCCATGAGTTTTATAATATTTGAAGTTAGTGAAAGTGATTGAAATGGTAAAACCAAAATGGGTTAACTGGTTCAAGTTTGATTGTGTAAACTAAAGATAAAATATTGGTCTACAAGACCAATATTTGGAATTAAATCTTGTGATATTTATACTTGAGAGTGATGTGTGTGTGTGTGTGTGTGTGTGTGTGTGTGTAAAATAATATATTGAAGGTGTCGAAGGTCATATAAAATGTGCATGTACTTAATGAAAAGGTGAATAAACAATTATGCATGGTAACCAGAGTCCCAATCATTAACAAAAATAAAAATATTATAAATAGGCTATAGAAGAAAAGTGGGGGATGACTACCTCTTTATTTCTATTGATCACACCTTTTATTTCACGAAATCCTTATTATGAGGACATTTCGGATTCAAATCACTAGAGAGCAACCTTTTCATCTGGATGCATTCACATCATTGCCATATCTAGTTCTATTGTTTTCTTTTATTTAACTCTGTGGAAGAGCAAGGCTAAGGGAATATATATTATTTTTTTATCTAAACTATTTTGACCCAAATGGAATCATTCATTTTATTTTTCCTTTATTTACTTAGTAGATTCATTGTTTCTTGTTACTTAGTGAATGAATGTGTGTGTATCTTTGTTTAATATTTATCTACATGAAATAAATCAGTGTAGCTATGTGATAACTTAGAATTTACATATTTCACTTTAAGTTACATATAACCCCATTTGTTTAACCATTAAACCTTACTCAATTAAAATCATTCTAACCTTCCCCTTTAGTTTATTTTACTCTACTTACATACTTATAATCATTTCTTTTAATCAATTTAATTTCATAAAGGTTTGGTGAAAGATGCATCTTTATGTCATATTTTTAGGCTTTGGAACCCTTTTGTCTTGAGATTTTCATTGTAGGTGAACCTACCTTAGATATACATAATTAATAAGTCATTACCTAATCATTCAATTATCACATGATGTATTTAATTTAACTTATTTGAGTCATAATATATTGAGAATAGTTGGAGTTTAATCCTAGTCTATGTAAACTTGAAGGTGATACCTAAAATCCACAAGGGAAACAAAGGATGACTATACAATGATATAAAGGAAACCTAATATTGATACCTAAGATCCAAAAGGGAAACTAAGGTTGGCTGTAAGATATGAAATAAATAAATAAGAAATGATGGCAAGATATTAATGCTAAGAAAATAAAATAAAAGAAAGTGAGGAAACATGAGACAAAATAAAAATCAATATCTATGCTAATGAATATATCAAATAAGAGCATGTGGAATGTGAGAATATTTATCTCAAAAAGTTTCTTGAAATTTAAATTATCTATTTGTAATATGTTAAAAGTTCTTGATTGGTACTTCATGGTAAGGAGGAGAGATCAAGAATCCTTCCAAGAGAAAAATTATAAGAATCACAATATTCCCTTAAATCATGCATAAGGTTGAGGATGGGAATCAAAATTTTCCCCAAAGGATGAAATAATATAAGGGTAGGTATTACAAGGTGCCCCAAGATGTGTAGTAAGAAAAGGATGACATTACAAGATACCCCAATCTATGTTATGTAGGTAAATTAGAGTTAATCTCAAGATTTATATGCCTATTAATGATTTAAAAATATATATTAATGTATTTTAAAATAGGTAATATTGAATTTAGGGTAATTTAAAAATATTTGGTAGGTGATATAAAATTTTGATGTATAATATCGACAATGCCAATACAATTTAGACTAAGAAGGCTAAAATAAATTATATCAACTAGGTTGATACAATATAATGCGACATAATTGGAATAAAATATATCATCTAGGTTGATAGATTCTGGTGAAATATGATCAAAATTAATTATGTTAGCAAGGTTAATATAGTCTAATGTAATATGATTGGAATGAACTGTATTAGCTAGGTTGATGAAGTCTAGTGTAATATGACTAGAATGAACTCTATTGTCCATATCAATAAAATTTGAATTAATAGGTATATAATTAAATATATTATCTATGTCATTATAGTTTTATGATATAGGGAGAAATATATCAACACATTATGTGTCATTCTAAGTGTAGTTGACTGTAAGTGGTAATAACTAAATAGTTTTAGGTTGGAAAATACAATTGGAAAGAAGTGGTTATAATAGAGATTTGGGTATGTTGGAAGAGGATTAAAATAAATTATAATGCATGTTGTGTTAGACATTAAAATTAATTTTTTTCATAAGGTGATGAGTTGAAAAATGTTGGTTGAATGTGAGATGAGGTTTGATGACTTATCCTTATAAAACCTTTCAAGTGTGGTATCGAGAGTGGGTATATATCAATGAAACAATGTTCATCATTTCATGATTTGTATTAGGGATTGATAAATATTTGAAAATCATAAGAGGGATTTTCATCAATGTCATAAATGTCATCAATGAGAACATCTGATATCATGTTTGGGTCTTTCCCTCCATCATAATCATAATCATAATAATATATGATTAATTTTAATCTAGGTGAGAATTGGTGAGGATGGAATCATTAGGTTATTCATATGGATTTAAAAAAATAGGAGGACCAAATTGATAATATTTATTCATACTATAAGTGTTATCTTTGGAGTTTTCACCTCGATAATAAGGATCATTACGATCATAGAGAGAAAGATTAACATAGTGATATTCATCAATTTTAGAAGTGTCAAAATTTATGTCATTAGGATCCTCATAGGGATAATCATAATTAGGAGGACCATATTGATAATCTTCATTCCAACTATAGGTGTCAACATAAGTGGGGATATCATCATTAGGATCCTCAACCATGATAAAATGTGTAGTAAATTTCCATCATGGGGATTTACCTTTATTGATAGTCATAGATTTAATAAAAATGTGATTCATGAAAAATAAAATGGGTTGAGGCTTGTAATAAATATCCTAAGAGGAGACATCATGATGAAGGGAATTGAAATTAAGATGTTGAATAAGGCTGGTCAAACAAAATATATGGTATTAGCCTAATAGATATGGTAACAATAGAAAGTGATCATATAAAACTATATAAGTTTGGGAAATATGGTTAGATAAAATTTAGTAAATTGTATTAGGAAAGCTGATACAATTAGATAAAACTACTAAAATATACTAGGTTGGTTGATACAGTTAGATAAAAGTATTGAATTATATTGGGTTGGTTGATATAGTGAGATAAAACTATTAAACTATATTGGGTTAGGAATTATAGTTAGATAAAACTAATTATTATGATTCACACTTAGAATAATATAAATATTCAAAATCTAATGTAGATCAACACAACACAATAGATATTAGTTTTTGAAGATACCCAAATATTTAATATATGTAGAAATATAATAATACCCTTATGTTATGGCAATACCATATAATATTCCTTTATGAATGAATAACTCCTCAATACTACTTCGAGGGGAAAACCTCCAATATCATTCTACCAAATATAAGAATCAAAAATTTTATGATTGATATCATTTACAATGATATTAATCACCTTTATATATACCTCTATATAACTAATG
The DNA here is from genome assembly GCA_037957365.1 of Torreya grandis. Taxonomy (NCBI): domain Eukaryota; kingdom Viridiplantae; phylum Streptophyta; class Pinopsida; order Cupressales; family Taxaceae; genus Torreya; species Torreya grandis. The sequence goes on from JARHVA010001995.1 coordinate 1,123,642, forward strand.
AGGGATATATAAGGTCAGAATCCCAATATAGTTAACCATTACCCAATTTATTAATTATACAAGTGACTCATTTATCTTAATATACTAGACCCATATAATTAAAGGGGATGTGTGCCACATATCAGCATATACATCAACCCATATAAATTAATATGTCATATCCTTAGGTATATAACATTCATTCCCTCCATGACATGTTGTGTCCCTAAAACATAAGAATAAACCAAATAATATGTATGCTTCAAATCATTTCATACTTGTATCTGAGATCAATCATCCAACCATCTATATGTGATATATCTTAAACCTTATTTAAAAATTCCATTGTGTTATTATGATTTCGTTCATGATCATGACTGGATTGCCTTGGTGTCCATGCATATTGATTTCTCTTTTAACTACATATACCATGTTTCATTACACTACTTTGATTACATGCATGACCATAATAGTTATTATTCCATGAAAATTCATAGTGATTACCCAATTGATTCCATGTTTCATATGACACTCATTACTCTAATTACATATTTGACCATAGTAGTTCTTCTTTAGATTACATACATAGACATAGTGATTGCTCTACTGATTCCTAATGTATCCATAGTGAATGGTACTATGATTTCCTATATAACCAAAGTAATTAATCATATGATACTCACTGAAATAGATCCATGATTGTTTCCTCTCATGAAGATGTGGGTTTTTCTATACCTCAAATTTTTATGATACTTTTACCTTATCAACATTTTCTTCTACCTTTTCCACCTTTTCATTTGGTGGTTCCTTTTTATATTGAGTATATGAAGTGTTATTATCTTCTTGTACTATTTATTTATCTATGTCTTCATTTAAATCATCATCATGCTCTTCTTCACCCATTTAAATCTTATCCTCATGCCCTACCTTGATTATTTTATGTGCCTTTAAAACTATGATATCCTATAAAGTAACCTTCCTTTTTTTGTACCAAAAATTAAATGATTCTACATACTAATATTTATTGTTCCCAATGTCTTTAACTAAGGATATCCAAGAACCATATCCACACCATTCATATCCAAGGCATAAGAATATGATTGTAAAGAATATTTATCCATAGCGAGATTCAAATATTCAAAAACTTGAATATTATTACCATATAATTGAACTTAATTTCTATTATTTGATTGAACATGTAGATTTTGACCAACATCAGTATTGATGAAATTATACTTGTTTCTAGGTTTATGGACACAATAAGCTTATTCTGTTGAATGCATCCAAGAAATTGAAAAGTTGACTCTAATTTTTTTAGAGATAAATTAATTTAACCCTTATCATCTAATCCTTATTATTATTCTTAAATGTCATATACCTCTCCTTCTTTACCATTTGTAGCCTACTCATCATCAACATTATGCTTTATTTCTTCTTCATCATCACCTAAATGTTTTTCCTCATTATCATTATTATCTTCCACTTTATTTTCTTCTTCATCATTTTAATTATATTATTCATTATCATCATAATAAATTTATTCAGCTTATTTCTCTTTTATAATTTATTTTACTTTTATACCTCACCAATCTATGAAAAGTTGTTTCATTACTTCTCACAAAAACTTCCATCTTTTGACTCTTAGTTGAACCTACCAAAGTTGGATGAACCCCTAAAATGATGTGAAAAAATGTTTCACCATGTTATTATATCAAAATAATACTCCTTAAAATGATCCACCATTCTCTAACATCAATATCCTCTTTTCCATTAAAAAATCTAACTCCATGATCCATAAAAAAAACTAGGGTCAATGAAAAAACCCTAAAATATCATTAATTCATGTGAAACTAATAAAAATAGTTCAAAAATTTTACCTTAACTTTCATGTATTATATTAAAAATTTAGTAAAAAATTGGTGGAAAAATGACAAAAATTTCTCCCCATAGAGCGAATCTATGAAAAACAATAAAATCAAAATAAATCACACAAAAATTATCAAAAAAATCTCAAATTTTTTATTTAGCTTTTTTATATAATGATAATTAGTAAAATTTTTAAAGAACAATTCCTAAAATTTTCAAAGATATGACATATTTATTACCAACCCTAAAATAACATTATCTCCCTCAAAATTGATCAAAAAGCCTCAAATTTTTTACTATAATTTACTTGAAATATTTTCTAACCTTAGAAATAATTTTTAGAAAAAATTATAATATATTGAGAGATATAATAAATTATCTAAATTTAAGGTTTCATCCACAATATTTTCCCAAATCAATGCTTTGATATTAATTTTTATGATCCACACTTATAATAATATAAAATATAGAATATAATGTAGATCAACACAACATAATAGATATTAGTGGGCTAAGATGCCAATATATGCAGAAATAGAATAATATTATTATGGTAGGGAAACACCATACACTATTTTGTTAAGAAGGAATAACTCCATTATGCCACTTTGAGGGGATAACCTTAAATGTCCTTCTACCAAATAGAATACTCAGCACTTGATTGATAATTTTTATAATGATATTCATTTAATTTATATATACCTCTGTATAACTAAAAATGTATGGGTAGTCTCCTAATATCAATGTAGGCCAACTATTACCCAATGTAATAATTCCATGAGTTAATCATTTATCCTAATATATTAGACCCATGTAACTAACTAAGGGGGATGTGTGCTAGATGATGACATCTCCATCAATCTGTATACACTAATATATCATATCCCTAAGTACATAACACTAATGAACTACATTGGGTTGGTCAATATAGTAAATAAAAGTAATAAACTATACTAAAGTGGTAGATATAGTTTGATTGAAAGATAAATGATGATTTTGATAATTTTTGTAAGAAGCTAAGAAGGAAAAGATAAAACTAATCCAACCTAAAGAGGGACAATATTCACATTAGGTTTACTAAATTTGACTATGGTAGTGAATCTAGATTGAATATAATTCTAAAAAAGTAAAAGGAAACATGAAAATTATTCAACCACAGGTGGGATAAGATTCATGTTAGGTTCACTAGTATGTATTATGATAGTGAAACTAAAAATAAGATTATGCTAAGAAGTAAATGGAAACATGAAAATTATCGAACCAAAGGTGGGATAAGACTAACATTAGGTTCACCAGATTGTATGCATAGGCCAGGATGACATCTATCTATCTTCTTTATCTCAATAGGCTAGGAATTTAATAAAGTCAATTGAATAGAGCTTGTATATACTTGGAAGATCAGGTAATGACCAATGATTTTTTTAGATCCAACTCAAATGTCAAGAAGAAGGGGCTCCAAATCCTAAGCATATGACACAAGGATATAGCTCTCACTAAACCTCAAAAAATGTAAATGGTTATAAATATGAAAGTAAATTAAATGGTTTTAAAGGCATCAAAATTAAATTAAATGAGGGTATAGATGGTTTTAAAGGGGTAAGGTGTAATGGTCAACCAAATGGGAGTCTATGTAACCTAGGTGATAAATGGACTGCTAAGAAATCCTATATCTATACCATATTATTCAGTACAAGTACAATCCTAAGCAAGGATACCCACATACATGCATAGAGAAATAAAAAACATCTAATCTACTAAGGAAAGAAAAAAAATGCAAGGATATAAATACATACCTTGGGTGGACTTATCGATGCTTTAATCTCCCCTTGGATAAAGTGGATCTTTAAAAGAGAATGTTTTAGGTTCACACACACACACACACACACACACACACACACACACACACACACACACACACACACACACACACACACACACTATTTTGATACTTCAAATAAACCATACATTCTAAATTGATGGTATAGACTAGGTCGATATAGGTAGAAGAAGTTAGCTAGCACAATATGGTATTAGTTAAGGTTGATATAGTTAAAATTATAGAAAACAAACTTAAAACTACATTGGGTAGACATACACAATAAAGGGGGATAAAGGAAATATATATATATATATATATATATATATATAGAAGAATTAAACATATATATGGAAGCTAACAAATATAGATAGGAACTAGACAGAAGGGTTAAACAAATAGAAACTTAGAGGAAGTTAGAGTGATAGTAGTAATGGTGTAATAGGACAGAATGCCAACATCTCTCATAAAGTACCACAATCCATTTCCATCCCATTCTTGGTGTACCCTTTAGGATTAAAATCATGGATATTGATGTGTCACAATATGTTGTAAAAGAAAGTGTCAATAAATAATAAAGTGAAATATATTAGCTGTATACATTTACCCCACCTAAGGCTCATCATGTGTCACAATAGTGTAACACGAGATGACATTATGGGAAAGAAACATAAAAACACAAAAGAGGATAACTATGAATAAATGTTAAAATAAATGCTTATAAATGAATAAATAAAAGCACCAAATACATACCTTGACTTACCATTTCATTGAATGGTTGTATGGAAGTACCATAGTCATGATCATAGAGGGAACAAAATATACATTTGATTAACCCTAAGGATATAAGGCTTAAAATAGATGAAATCAATGTGGACAAACATAGTATGGTCAAATAACAGATGTAAAGTAAAATAATCTCACAAATGTGTAGAAAATTTGAGATTAATAACACTAGGTTAGAACCAAAATATCTAACAAGTAGATAAAAATAAAAGAAAATTGGTAAACTGAAATGTCAAGGCTAATTAGGACTTAAAAACTCAAAAAATAGATCCAAATTAATAAAAGTAACAATCCAAATCAAATAAGGGAAAAATAGATATGACTTATGATTAAAACATTAATGTAAGATAATTAAGAAACCAAACTCAAATAAAGATGAAAACATGAAATAAAATGGGAGACTAAATGAACCCAAAAAAGTGAATAGAAGACTCAAAGTCCCAAACATAACTAAGAGGAATTCTAGATATATAAGGCAATTACCAAGAGAGGTTTTTGAAAATACTCAAAAAGTTAGTTTCTATTCTAAAGATGGAAAATCTAAAACTATCATATTACTAGCATTTCTAAAAGAGATGGAGAATATGAAGTCAAGAAGATGGGAGATATTTAGCAATAACCTTGCATATCAAGGGGGGAAAATGAAGGGAAAATAAAGCATCACCAAGGTGAAAAACTTTATATTTACTAGATATGTGGAAATATATTGTAACAAGATATATATAATGATATAGTGAGACCTCCTACCCTAGTATATTGGACTACTACACCATAATTGACGTTAGATCTATCATGAGGTAAATTGTGGAGGTTGAGCTTAGACTAGTATAAAATATGTCTCAAAAATATGTCATCTTTTGTAATCTAATTTTTTAAAATATAATTCATCTTTTAACATTTCATGTCTTATGATATGGATTTTATATTATCCTCTTCCATATGGATTTATAAAAACCAGCCATGTGTTCTAATATATAATTATCATAAGAGACCTTACATGTAGCCATTAATGAGGAGAACTAAAAGACTCCTATACTTACAACTTCGAAAAGATCATCATCTTGAAAATGGCATTGGTGATCCAAAAAAGAGATGAAAAATAAGAAATGATGGAAGTAATCATAACATGATCGGGTTCCCCCAATTGTAAAAAGTGTGAATGGTGAGATGGTAAAATGGTAGGTAGGTATGAATTAGTATCATAAAAAAGGGTGAAATGTCTATGGGGACATGAAAATAAACTACTATAGTTTTATCACAAAATAATATGACTTATTATAAGGCAAAAACTACTCTCAACCATTACCTTGTATTTATAAAAAGATACTTAGTGAAAGGTGGGAGTAAAAGTAATATATGTAGCAAAAAGAATAATTACATGTTTTTATGAGAATGTCCTGATTGATTCTCTAAGTATTATTATGTAGCTCAAAAACTTAAAATCCAAGAGGCAAAAATAAAATAAAATTATGAAGTGTAATAAAGACCCAAAGGGTGTATGTAATGATAAAAAATACCAAAGAATATCAAAGGAAATAGTGGGTGGATGTATAAAGAACAAAGGATGGGAATTTATAAGGAAGGACTTGTTGTATTCCCTAGGTGTTACAATGTAACTCACAAAGTTAAAAACCAAGAGGTGTAAAAATGGGAAAAAAAACCTAATGACCAATTATAGGTACTAAGGCCAATGTGAAAGAAGACCCAAAGGTGTGTAGACGAAGCAATGATAAGTTATAAAGATAATCAAAGTAGAACCTATAACAAATGTTAGCTCAAAAAAAAAACTAATGATAAACATGCAAGTAATATGTATATGATAAATCATGATGGTAATGTTACTAGATATGGTCTAAAAAATTATAACAAGTCCAAAACTAGAAATAATAGGAGAAGTCATCCCAAAACAGGGGGAATGGAAAAAATATGTGAAACGATCATAAATAAACCAAAGGAAACTAAAAAGAAGGTATAAAAATGTGATAAAAGAAACATGAAGGCGATACCTAAGATCCATAAGGGAAACTAAGGTTGACTAAAAATCATCCCAAAAACAAGAGGCTAAAATACATAAAAGAAAAACTAGAAGGTGATACCTAAGATCCATGAGGAAAATAAAGGATGATTGTAAAATAATATAAAGAAAACCCAAAGGTGATACCTGAGATCCAAAATAGAAACAAAGGCTAATCATAAAATTATATAATTGAAACTCAACGCTGATACCTAAGGTCCTTAAGGAAAACAAAAGTTTCCTATTAAATGATATAAAGGAAACCAAAAGGTTATACCTAAGATTTATAATAGAAACATAGGCTAAATGTAAAATGATATAAATGAAACCTGAATATGATACTATATGCACCTAAATCCACCTGCTTCCTTCATCATCACTAATATTCCTATTAGTTGACACTAATTTCATTTATCCTGTCTAATCTAATTTATTCCCACTAATTTAACCCTTTTTATCTAATTTCCCCCTTCATTATTCTTCATCTACTAACCATAGTCTTATCCAAATTCATCATTAATTCCTATAATTATCCATTAATCCTATCCTAATATATCTTATCTATTATTTAGGAATTTTAAATTCCCATGACCTACCTACCCACCTACACTAGCCTATTCCTAGGCTCTCATACACTACTAGTCCCTAATCATCCACCTAATCCCTATCTAATTCCTTATCTAAGCCTAATTAACCCCTAAGAGAATTCTAGAATTAGATGATTCTATAATCCTCTCTATTCTCATCCTTCCTCTCTAAAAGCCTCTAAATCTAGAAACTTCCAAGGAATTTTTAATTCCTTTTAATCCTTCCCTCCACATTTTATTTAAATCTACCCATCCCTCCATGGAAGACTAATAATAATATAACTTGAATTCTCATGTCATATCCATGATAAAATAGATGAATTATAACATCTCCATACCAAACAAATCCTTGAATCCATCATCAACAATCCATATCTTACCAAGATAATGTTGAAATTCTTAGTCTAATGTAATACTAATCCAATCCTTTTATCTTATTATTTTCATATACATTTAATATTCATTTGGAGCAATTAGCTTTAGGATTAGAGTGCTAATTTGAATTGTGTATTCATCCATTTGCATTTGATTCGAATGGCTCTAGATCTCACTTAGGTAGTTTGATGTTTTGGGTATATTAATTGCATAGTTTAATCCATTAAGCACATAATTCACACTTCATTTTTTCCATATCCATGCTAAGGAATCCATAACATCTCCATGCCAAAAAAATATTTGAATCCATCAAAAATCCATGATCATAACAACATAATGTCAAAATTTTGAGTCTAAGGTAATATCAATCCAATCCTCTTGTATTCTTGTTTTCATATCCATTTAATCTTGGTTTGGATCAGTTAGCTTTACGATTAGAGTTATAGTTTGAATTGTGTGTTCATCCATTTGCATTTGATTCTAATGTCTCTAGATTTTACTTATGTAGTTTTATGTTTTGGGTAGATTAATTGCATAGTTTAATCTATTAATCTCAAAATTCACACTAAAAATACCTAATATCCAAAATTGAAATAAATCTTGACTATAAATTTATTAAAATAAACCCAAAGGTGACACCTTATTTTCATCCCCAAAATCATGCATCCGAAGACACTCATGAGATTGAGTGTTCTAGAGAGAAGAGTGGGATATAATACATGAGATAAATGTATCCCCTCATTAATGTTAGGATTGATGCTATTTCAAGCTATAGATCAAGTATTTGTACCTATTCTACTCAAAGAAGATGGACTACTTCGACCTAAGGCTCAATGTCTATTTGATAAATGTTTGGAATGCTTATAACTGATTAAATTTAGATCCTAGTAGTTGTTGAGCCTAACCTGCCAATTTGTAAAACATGGGAGAGTGATTTGATTCCAAAATAAGCATAAAAGGGGGAAGAGTAAGATAGGGGAAAAAATTATGTTTATAATCAAGAAAATGATAATTCTTGAGAATTGAATCATGCCAAGTCAGAGTTATAAAATTGTATCCCTGGTTCAATGATTACATAAACATTTAGCCACTCAATGGGAAAGCTTATAAGGTAAAAACTATGAATATTCTACTTGAATATCCTTCAAATAATGTAAACATTAAAAATATTTGTGGTAATGACACAAATATTTTGAAATACTTTATAACTAAAAGCATACAAAGCAAGGATTATCACAAGGAAATTAAAAAAGAACATAGAAGGAATTAGATTAAAAAATCCACAATCTAATTACCATATTAATCTCTATAAAATAAGCATAAAATCACTCCTCTTACATAGTCATGAACTCTAAATTATAAATAATGGACCACATTTAATGAGCAGAAGATAAGGTTAAAACAAATAAAAGGATTCTATTATAGTTTTAGTCAAATTTCATTACATTAAAATGACAACCTCTCAAAAGGGGAAGGATTATACAATATATAGAGATGGATGGGGCTCACCCCTAAGTAACAATATATTCCCATCCTTGGTAATGATGGCTACCCAATTTTTTTATAACTTTAAAGACTTTCCACTCCCCATAAGATGTCCATGACCCACTCAAGTGATATGCTAAGGATCTAGATAAGAACCACCTCCAAGATACTTAGGCTATGCCTCTTTGTCTACCAATTGATGGGTGTCATTATTCCCTTCATTTCATCACCTCTCTATTGATGTCATATTCAACCAGGGGTGTGTCTAAAGCTATATGCAACAAGAAGAATCTTAGCAATTTATTAATTGATTGTAGGTCTTTGTATATTTTCTTTTATTTTGGGGGATCTTTAATGTCTTAAGGAATTTTTGGTTAAAACCTTATTGGAATCAAACTATGAAAATTTGCTGGAAATAAACACACATTACAGAAATGAATTTGCTGGAAATAAACACACTTTGCAGAATTGAATTTGTTGGAAATAAACATACTTTGCAGAAATGAATTTGCTAGAAATAAACACACAATTTAGAATGCTTAGAAAATTATTGCAAGAAATGAGAATTTAATCTAGAACACCTGTAGGTAAAAATATACAATAAATTTTAACTTAAGGAATTGATAGCATTTATAAATTTAATAGAGCTACCTATTTGCTTTTGAAAATAAAATATAAATACTGACAAAATGAAGATCCTAGTTCTTGGAGGAGTGGGCCCTTGCTCTACCTAGAAACATGATTGAATAACTTAATTCTCTTTCAAAATAGAAATGGCTATTTTATTGATAAACTATTTTGTATTAAAAAAATGTACTAATCTATCCTTATCCTTCTATTATTCAATTATTACCTCTTTTTCTATATTCTTCTAGGTCATATATATATATATATATATATATATATATATATATATATATATATTCTTCTTGTGGTGCATTGATAGCTATAACTATTTTAGGGATACGATGGAACTGAATCATGCCTACAATAGATGTTGAATTAAAACATGGCTAGATGTCCAGCTGGGTGATAAGTGTCTTGGATCTGCAAGTATGGAAATCAAAAATCTACTCCTAATTAATGGGATCATTAATTTGATAGATCATCGATTGTTTGCAATAGATCGTTATCAGTTTTGGAACTTTAGAAGAGTTCTAAAACTAAAGGAAATCATTTCATATCTAACCGTGAAAGTTTTGGAGCTTATCCATAGGATTACAAAAACTAATTCCAAAGCTAAATATAGAGTTCCAGAACTTAGTCCAAAAATGTGACATAACTTGTGATAGCATGGTGGAGTTTTGGAACTAAGCTGTATTAATTCCAATACTTCCAAAAATGTGCAATCCACTTTGTATTTGTTCTTTAGCCTGATGATGACCTGTTTTATTATAAAACTTGAATTTTCCAAAACACTTGTTATGAATTATAGAGATTTTAAATGTTAGAATCATAATCAACAAAATATGGACAATTACATCCTAACTCATATCAGATTAAAATAAAAGTCACAAAATGTAGTCAAACTTAATAGAAAGAGAAATTAAGATGAGGTCATTTGTTATACATTTAATGGATATACCTTGACCTCATCATTTCCCCATACTTACTTGTTTGTAAGTCCCTTTACAAACTTTACTTTTCAAATTTAGGATTGTATATTATGTATTCCATTTGATTTCTTAGATCAAATGGCTAGAATTGAATATCCCAATGCTTTGATTTAGAGGTACTACACCCTGCTCCTACTTCTATTTTTCTTTTTCATTCCTCAAATTAAGTGGGATCTTAAGGTTCTCTATTTTGCTAAGGAGATATGGGGGTGAGAAGTAGAGGTGGCCTTGTCAGCATTCCTATCCATATGTGCATGGGAGTTTCATTGATCCAAGGAATTAATGTGCATAAAGATTTTTCCCTTTCTAGACTCCAAATCAAATTAGAAGGGGATATTAATTTCCTTATTTTCAATGCCACTAGGAGAAATTCTCATCTTTTCAAATGTGCATCATAAATATTATCAAAATTTTCCCTTTCATAAGAGGTGAAAGCATTAATACTTTTTTGTAAATTGGCAAGATAAGGTTCCTTAAACCTTCCATTAAATGCATGGGACTGGAAATGTGAAGCAAAGGTTAATGGGTTGCCATGATGAATTCTCGTATAGAGACCAGATGAACTAGCCTTTAACAAATGCTCTAACTCCCTCTCCTTCCATGCAATCTGATTTTGAAGAATAGAGAAAAATACATTAAGCTAGATTTCCCTTACATACAAATTGATCATAAAACCTGAATTCTTTTCTAGCATGAAATTGCAGAGGTAAAATTCACAGAGAATATTTTTCTATTCTACATTAGCTAAGGAGTAGGCTACCGAGAAATCAACTTCATCTTTTATTTCATGTGAAAGGCCACATGTTATCCTTGCTAACTGCTAGTGAATGAATTTTTCCTCTAAAAACATACTATATGTAGGAGAAGGTCTTCTGCATGCAAGAAATTTCTCACTCATCATGCAAACCATTTGTATTTTCACAAGATATGTATATTTATCTTTTTCCTCCTTGTAAAAATTTTCTTCCCATTCCTTCCTTGCTTTCTTTTCTTCCTCGATTTTTCTTTTCAATTCCTTATTAGATGTCTTGATTATATTGAGTTCTCTGCATGTATCATTCCATAATTGTTTGAGTGGTAGATAAGTCAATTTAGTCTATGTAGAGACTATTGACACAATAGTCTATCTCCTAGGAATTTTACATTTTTCCTCTTTCTCCATCAGCTGCCGTTTAATCTCTGCTAATTCTTTAGTCTTGGCTGTGAATTGGCTTGTTAATTCCTTAAGGAGAATTTCTCTCTATTCTAATTTGAGTTTGAAGAAATTTAATTCCTCATCCTTTTCCTTGATAATGAGCTCTACTCTAGACAAAAATAGAGCCTATTTAACCTGTTGATTTGTTTCTTTTTCTAAAATTTCTTGGGGAGTTAAGCATTCTTCTTCCATCAGAAGGGATTTCCCTTTCCTTTTCTAGGATGCCTATTCATCTTCTTCATGTGATGGTGCTACTAACTCACCCATTTCTTGGAAAACTTGCTCCTCAAATCTTTCATTTTTTTTCTTTTTCTATTTGGCTTGGTTCAGGAGGAGTCATGGCCATGCTGCCCAAAATATCAGCAACTTCAGTTTCCAGCCCTTCTTGTTCTTTCATCTCCTTTCAAATTTATTTAGACCTTTTATGACTTTTCTTTCTTTGAGGAGCCTCAAAATGTGTAGAAATTGGTCTCCTCTTAGAGCTTCTTCTGATTTTCACCTTTTGCTCAGGCCTAGGTGAATTGTCACTGTCAGAGATAGGTATTATTTCTCCTATAGCTTTTGCAAAAGAAGGAATTTCTTGAGAAGGCACAGTAGGGTCTGCAATTTTAGCTCTTCTTTCATATCTTATTCTTTTTGGTATTTCCTCTTCCCCTAGTTCTTTCTTTTCCTCAAAAGTGGTATCAATTTTCAAATGAATTGAAGGGGTAGGAGGAGTTGTTATTACTCTTCTAAAAATACTAGGGTTTTGCCTAAACTTGCCAAGAAAATTTTCCCACATTTTCTTCCCCATTTTTCTTTGAAATGAAATGGTGTTGGCATACTAAATGCACTAACCCATGATGTCTAATTGTTCCTAAACCCAAATAATACCTTTGGGCCATTATATGGATGGAGTCAAAAAGAAACCCTAGAATTTTTACTATATATTTTGGTTTTTTGGCTCCATATCTAAGATATATGAGGATTTTCAAGACTTCTTTTCCTATTGACCCAAATTGTCCATCACAGTTTAAATACTTAACTATCCAAAATGCTACTCTATCAAAGGGTTTGGACAAGCTAGCCCTTCTGACTCCTTTGATGATTTTATTTGTGTTGTAAATATATTGGGGTTCAACTTCCCCCTCTTTCAGTAGGGTTTCAACCAGGTCTTTTAATGTCCCTTTGGTAGGGTTTGGGACATGCACCATTGGTATTCTAGATATCTCACTTATTATATTCATATAAAAAGGAATGAAAACCTTCCTAGCCTTTGTCCTTGTTTTCTATAAATTGATAAAAAATTATCTTACCAATTCATCATTATATTTGGTGAATTTTCTTAGAAACTCCAGTCATCCTACTTATTAAAAGATAGTTGTTACTTCATCTACAAAGAGATGGGTATCATCCTCTAATTCTGACTTATTTTTAATACCCATGATTCATTCTTCTTTAATCTTAAATAGGTTAGTTGAATATTGCTTCTCTTATCAGAAAAAATGATGACTTTGGTTGTGGAACTGGTGAATTTGGCTATGGAATTACTATACTCAGCTGTGGAACTGACGAATTTAATTTTTTGTATCTCTCTTGAAGTTTTTCTACAACTAGGTTTTACTTTTTTTATTCAATAATAATAATGATTCTTTATAACTATGCCACCAATTTTTCCATCATAAATATCCTTCTCATGATTTCTCATGTTTAATCATGATGTACAATAGATGACTCATCATACTAATATTTTTAAATCAAGTCTAATCACACATGCAACTTTCAATCTAACCTTTAACAAGTTAAAAACATAATTACCATTCTTAATGATGTAATTCTTTCATTATGATGACTCATCATTCCTAAAAAGTGAAAACAAGGAAAACAGTTAGAAAATAATTAAAAATCCAAAGAAGTTTTTATTTTGAATTAGCCATTTATTTGAGAAGATCAACTGCCATCACTGGTTTTTTATTGATCTTTGAGAGATTTTCTTTTTTTTTTTGGAAAAGAGAATGCCATTTACTAGTTTTCATCCTCTTCTCTTTATTCTAGATCTATTCATCTAATTATTTGATCATTTTGGAAGAACTGGGTTCTTCTATATGATCAAATTCTTTGTTTAGTTCAATCTGCTTCAAGAATTCATCACTAGTAGGAGGCTTCTTATAAAGTTTTAGCTTGTGTCCATTGACCAAGAGTATTATTTTGCTACCATCAATGGGAAGTAACTGAATAGAACCATTGTCAAATATTTGCTCAATCTAATAAGGTCCCAACCATCTAGTTCTCATTTTACCTTTGAATTGTTGGTACTTAGAATCAAATAGCAATGCCCAAGTCTCTTAATTTGAATTGTCTTTCCTTGATATGTGAATCATGCCATTAGTTCCTTTGATCTTGGATTATGTCTATCTGGTGAAGTGATTCCATTCTTAATTCATACAACTCATTGAGTTAAAGGATTCTCTCTTTTTGAGCTATATCTAATTCAATTTCCACCTTAACTGTTATCCTCAATGTCTGTAGTTCAAACTCAATAGGCAATAAGGGTTTTTTCCCATAGACTAACTCATATGGTGAAAACCTTGTTGTAGTTTTTAAAGTTGTATTGTAAGCCCATACAACTTCATGTAGTCTCTTTACCCAATCTCTTCTTTCTGCTTCAACTACTTTAGTGAGGATGTTTTCTAATTCTCTATTTGTTACTTCAACTTATCCATTTGCTTGTGGGTGATAGGGATATGACTTCCTATGATTGATATGATAATACATTGTGAAATCCTGGATCATATTGGACATAAATTGTGGTCCCTGGTCTGAAACTAAGCTTTTTGGTGCTCCAAACTTTACCATAATTCTATGCCAAAGGAAATCAGGAACAACTTCTTCATTGGCATTTGTTAAAGCCTACACTTCTACCCACTTTGTCACATAATCAGTACACACAAGAATGTGTTCTTTTCCCTATGAAGGAGAATTAAAGGGTCCAAAAAAATCCAATCCCCATCTCTCAAATGGTTCAATCACCCATTTCATTGGTAAAAGGTTGGTTGTCACATCCTTTGACAAGGATCACATCACCTGATATATCTCTTCACATCTTTATATAGAGATGCCAATAGTAACTAGTGCAAAGTATTTTTTGAGCTATTATTTTCACTAAATAGTGTCCACTTGGTTCAACATGACATGCCTGGAAGATGTCAAAGATTTCATCTTCTCTTACACACCTATGTAAAACCAAATCAGGACCACATTTAAATAGCATTCCATTTAACCATTTGAGCTATGCACTGGTTTTGATTAACTTTTTTATTTATTTTTTAGTGAAAGGAGGAAACTTCCCTGTTACAAGATAATTTGACATGTCAGAAAACCATGGTGTATTAGCTAAAATAACAAATAATTGTTCATCTCAAAAGTTGTCCTTGACTGCATCCTACTCCATTGTAGTGGTTAGTCTTCACAATAAATAAGCTACCACATTAGATTTTCCTAGATTATCTACAGTGGTAATATAAAATTCTTTTAGAAGTAATAACCATCTAATTATTATATCTCTAACCACTGGTTTGTTCATTAAATATTTAATTGTTGAGTGATCTATATGTAAAACTATTTTGTACCCTATAATGTAATGTCTAAATTTATTAATTGCATAGATCATAGCTAAAAATTCTTTTTCAGTGGTAGTGTAATTTCTTTCAATGGGAGTAAGATTTTTACTAAGATAGTAAATAGCATACATTTTTCCTTCTTCATCTTTCTATCCCAAAACTACACCAATTGAGTTATTTGAGGCATCAGTTTGGATGTGAAAAGGTTTCTCCCAATTAGGTCTTATCAATATTGGGGAAATTACTAATTTCTCTTTAATTTCTTCAAAAGCATGTTGACACTTTTCATCCCAAATAAATTCATAGTCCCGGGTAAGTAACTTAAACATGGGGGCATTAATTTTACTAAAATCCTTGATAAAGCACCTATAATATCTAGCATGCCCCAAAAATGACTTGATATCTGTGGGTGTTTGAGGAATAGGCAAGTCTAAAATAATCTTGATTTTATTTTGGTCAACTTGAATTCCTCTTTTTGAAATATGGTGTCCTAATACAATCCCTTCATCAAACATCATCAAACATTTCTCATGACTAAGATACAAGTGATGTTATTCACATCTTGTTAATACACTATCCAAATTTTTCAAGGCATCATCAAATATATCTCCATGTACATTAAAGTCATCCATGCATACCTATACACAATCATTTGTTAGGTCTACAAAAATTGCTAATACAACTCTTTGAAAGGTTGCTGGAGAATTACATAGTCCAAATGGCAATACCGTGTAAGTAAAGGTACTTTATGGACAAGTAAATGTAGTTTTGTCCTGATACTTAACAATAACTCTAATTTGATTGTATCCACTAAAGCCATTCAAGAAGGAAAAGTATTGTTTACCTGAAAGGTTGTCTAAGGCTTGATCTATGAATGGTAAGGGAAAATAATCTCTTAGGGTGGCTTTTTTTAGTTCCCTATATTCAACACAAGTTCTCCATTTCCCGTTATTTTTAAGGAAAATTACAATAGGAGACACCCACTGGCTATTTGAGATAGGGTAGATAAAACCTACTTGAAATAGTTTTTCAATTTCTTGTTTGACTATATCCCTTAAGGCTAGATTAATCCTTCTTTGAGGTTACCTAACTGGTCTAATGTTTTCAATATAAATGTGATGGGTGTAGATAATTAGATGAATTCCCTTCATGTCTCTATATTCCCAAGCAAAAGCTTTAGTATGATCCTTTATAACATCAAAAAGTTTGGCTTCTTCATCATTCTTTAACTATCTATTAATATTCAAAATTTTACCTGGTTGAATCTCAACATGTTTGGTTCTAGTATATGATGAACTAATTTTTTGAAAGGGTTATATTAAGGTGTTTAGTGTACATGCATGTGGTAACAACATATGATATGTAGCAACATCTTCATAAATTTCCTTGAGATAGAATGCTGGACAAAGGATAGCAAGAAGAGTTATGATACTTATCTTGTTATAGGTCAAACTCCTTGTTACTGTTGTTTTCCAAATATTCTTCATCATCTCTTGATATCTATAAAGTTGAAGCTATAGATCCTTCCTCTCCCCAAGAGAAATCTCATTCCTCTAGAGTAAAATTATCTTCATTTATAGAGAATTGTTGTTGGTGTGGTTCTAGAACTAACTGTGATGTTTTCAGAATAGGTTTCAGAACTAATCCGAACTTCTCCAATGAAAATTGGTGTACATTCAATGGAGGATGAACCATATCTTCTATTTCCCTTACATGATCCTATAATGTTATCATAGCCAAAGAAGATAGATTTTTCTCATTAATATCAAGATTATCAACCCATAATTTCTCTAGATTATCAATAAAAGGTCATGTAGAGGGATATAATGAAATTTGCTTAGAATTCTTACCATTTGAAATAGTCATATCACCTAACCTATAGTCAATTAAGGCAGAAACTATAGCTAACCATTGTCTACCCAAAATAATGGGATAACCAAGTGTTTTACCTTTTGGCTACACTATAAGGAAGTCAACTAGATATTCCTATGACTCCACCATTACTGCCACATTTTCAATAACTCATAGTTTTGCTGCAGACTGATCTGCCATCTACAATATGGTGTTATTAGGTTGTATGCCTTGTAATGGTAATGTTTTCAAAGTGTCCATTATCATTACATTGATAGATACTCCCAAATAAATCAAAACATTATGTATATCTTTATTCCCTATAGAAATATAAATAATAGGGCTTCTAGGATCTCCATATTTGGGAAGTAGGATATTTCCTACTAATAAATCAGCAAGTTTCCCATCTACCTTAATAGTCTTGGGGTACTGCTTCTTTCTTTGAGGTTTTTAAAAACATAACAGTTTGATTAACTTTTTCAACTCTAGAATATCCTTGATTGCTTGTAATAATGGTATTTCAATATTCAATCTTCTTAGTCCTTGCACCAATTTAGATTCCTTAATTTATATGGCTTCTTTAAATATTTTAGGAAATGGAATCTCAATAGAGTTTCATTTTGGTTCCTTATCTTTTTCTTTTTCATCTTCCTTAGGTGCAACCAGATTAGGGGTTTCAGCTTCTTTTGTCATCTCCGTGATTATAATAGGTGGACTACTAACTATTTTTACAGATCTAGTTTGAATGTTTTTACAATCCATTACATTTAAATCAACTAATTTTTTTGGTTATATTTTGTATACATGAGTTGTTTGTTCATTTCTTGGGTTTGTTACTAGTTGTGTTGGCATTTGTGTTTAGACTACATTTTTAGCTTATGGATTTTGTGTTAGAGATCCTATTATGGTGTGTTGTTTTTGATTTGGATATGTTCTCCCTTGCACATAATTACTAAGGCCCCATCTAGGTTATGTCCAAGCATAAGGATTTCCTTGACCAACCCAAGGTTGCTGATGTCCTTGAGTATACCAGAATTGACTTACCCAATCCTAAGGATGCCATGTTGGTTGAGGGGCCCAAGGTGGTTGTCCCCAACTTTGTGGTACTATTTAAACTACCCATGGCATCATCCAAGGATTAAGAGCTGGTCTTGGCATAAACTACCCTTGGTTGGGTTATCTCTAAACAAAATTCAATTCTTCTATGGTGGATGATGTACTAGTTTGTTTGAGCTGATTTTGTATGAGTGGAAGAAGAGAACAAGCATGAGTATCATGTTCTTTAGATTCACAGACAAGACATACTTCTATTTTATCCAAAGGACATTCCATTATTACATGCTTCATCCTACATCTAGGACAATACATGGCTAATGGTTTAGTTTTGGCATTTACTTTAGCTTGCAATCCATCCATAGTGGAGGTTAATTGAATGAATATGTCTATTTTAAAGTTTTCCAATTCATCCATCAATTTGTTCATATCTGGATTTGAATTTTTAACCGTTGTTCCCTTTCTAGTTCCACCCCTTATCCTTGAATAGTTTCTACTAATTTTTATGATTTCATTCATTCTTAATTGAGCAATGTTTCTACCACCAATTAAATCAAGGGTTTCCCTAGATTCATCATCTAGACCTTTAAGAAAGATGGTTTTACTTAACTCTTCTTGAAGTAAAAATCCACATATTTTACTCATAAAGAGGAATATATCTAAATAATCTTCCATATTTTCATCCTCTTCTTGTTAGATTTTGAAAAATTCTTCCTTTCAATTTCATCCTCTACAATAATCTTGATATTTGTCTAGGAAGACAATTTCCATTTGTTCCCAATTAGTAATAGAATTAGATGTTAATCCAAAAACCACCTCATTACTGCATCCTTTAGAGTAGCTGGAAACAACTTGAGTTTTTGATTATCTGTCTTGTAATCATAAGTCTAACATAGCACTTTAAACTCAAACAAAAATTGGTCAAGATCCTCAGATGACATTCCTCTAAATGTGGGCAAGTGTCTAGGTGAAATGTTCTTCATAGTGGTTTCATCATCTTCCAACTAAATGGGATAGGTAGAGGTTCTCTTAGGTTCTCTTCCAGCTTCTTGTGCCATCTCTCTAGTATTTTCTAGTCTCTTCTCCTAGTCAATGTGGTATGTGATCTACTCTGGGGATGGTGAAAATTTAGGAGTAGGTGGTTGACTACTCAATTGAGAATCAAAACTTTCCCTCAATGGATCTTGAGAAATAATCCTCCTCCCTAAAGTTCTACTTACTTCTGGTGACTGATCCAACCAAAGATGGCAACTCTACTTCTTGTATTATAAGAGATAATGGTGCCTCTAATTCTTAGTCAACTTTTTTATTTAAACTAGAGAATGATGAAGATTTTTGTTCAGATATTTTTGGGATAAATCTACCCTTGGAGTTTCTTAGTCTACTCGTAAATTTTGTGATAACTTAAGTAATATTTATTCAATTACTAAATGTATGATTGTTGCTCTTGTTGACACCTAATTAGAAGATTCCAACTAGTGAGTTCCTCGACAACATGCCAAAAATGATGGTTGTCATTATTCCCTTCATTTAATCAGCTCTATATTGATGTCATATTCAACTAGAGGTGTGTATAAAGCTATATGAAAAAAGAAGAATCTTAGTGATTTAGTAATTGATTGTAGGTCTTTGTATATTTTCTTTTATTTTAGGGGATCTTTGATGTCTTAAGGACTTCTTGGTTAAAACCTTATTGGAATCAAACTATGAAAATCTGTTGGAAATAAACACACATTAAAAAAATGAATTTTTTGGAAATAAACACACTTTGTAGAATTAAATTTGCTAGAAATAAACACACTTTTCAGAAATGAATTTACTAGAAATAAACACACAATTTAGAATGCTTGGAAAATGATTGCAAGAAATGAGAATTTAATCTAGAACACCTGTAGGACAAATCTACAATAGATTTTAATTTAAAGAATTGAAATCATTTATAAATTTAATATAGCTACCTATTTGCTTTTGAAAATAAAATATAAATACCAACAAAATGAAGATCTTAGTTATTGGAGGATTGGGCCCTTGCTCTGCCTAGAAACACGATTGAACAAATTAATTCTCTCTCAAAACAAAAATGGCTATTTTATTGATAAACTATTATGTACTACAAAAATTTACTAATCTATCCTTATCCTTCTATTCTTCAATTATTACCCCTTTTTCTATATTCTTCTAGGTCTATATATATATTCTTCTTGTGGTGCATTGATAGCTATAACTATTTTATGGATATGATGGAACTGAATCGTGCCCAAAATAGACATTGAATTAAAACATGGCTAGATGTCCAATTGTGTGATAAGCGTCTTGGATTTACAATTATGAAAATTAGAAATCTGCTCCTAATTAATGGGATCATTGATTTAATAGATCACCGGCCATTTGGAATAGTTCATTATCAGTTCTAGAACTTTAGAAGAGTTCCAAAACTAAAGGAAATCATTCCATATCTAACCACAAAAGTTCCAAAGCTTATTTTTAGGAGTACCAGAACTAATTCAGATAATTTTAGAGCTAAATATAGAGTTCTAGAATTTAGTTCAAAAATGTGAAAGAACTTGTGATAGCATGGTGGAGTTTCAGAACTAAGCTGTATTGATTCCAATACTTCCAAAAACATGCAATCTGCTTCATATTTGTTCTTCAACTTGATGATTACATGTTTTATTAAAAAACTTGAATTTTACAAAACACTTGTTAGGAATTATAGAGATTTTAAATGTTAGAATCACAATCAACAAAAGATGGATAATTACATCTTAACTCATATCAGACTAAAATAAAAGTCACAAAATGTAGCCAAACTTAATATAAAGAGAGAGTAAGATGAGGTCATTTATTATACATTTAATGGGCATATCCTAACCTCATCACCAGTGTGGCTACCACCAAGTTGAATTTCCTATCTAGCTTTGACAAGGTCATGGGAGGCTCCTAAAAGATCACCTCATATTGATAAAATAGTGATTGGTGCACTTGGAGTGGGTCCTCATGGAAAATTTTCACCTTTGACACATAGTTTTTACTCATGAATTGGGTTGAGAGATCTAGAATTACTTTGGCTCTAGCCTTATTAGACATTTGAAATTTTCTACTAATGACCTAGTTGAAGTTACCCATGTGAACCTCAAATTATCCTCTATCTATAAAGGTTTTATTCAAATGGAATATCACCATTATGCTAACTTCCTTGAAGTAAGTTAACATTTTTTCCTTGCCCTATTCCATAGGTTCCATGACTGCCTATACCATGATCAACCACTCTTTGATTGATTATATCATGATCCCAACATCTATTTGATATAGCTTTAAGTATAATAGAGGCATGAGTTTGAGATCTTAGAACTTGACCTTATGGAGAAACATAGTGAGCCTTTTTCACTTAACATCTATGTAAGTGATCCTCTCTAAGTATGTATGTGCTAGTTAGAGGTGTTATTTGATCATATTCACTATTCTGACCACTTCCCCATGAAATATGGATAATTTCACAAGGGCCGCTTTGACCCATCAAATAAATTCTATAGGAAAAGTTCTCTTAACCTGTACATAAATCACCTAAACCTACTCCTTCATGTATTTCATGAGTTTATTAGACATTTCATGAGAGGCTCAGATCATAGAGACTAGATCCTTATCCACCTTATCTTCTCCACTATATGTACTCACTTTAGTGAGGGAAAAGAGGCTATGTTTGGTCTACCACACCATTAGATCACACTCTTAAGTGAATCTCTATTTTAGTATCCTCATATTTTTAGACTCCATGTCAAACTCCAATTAGACATATAAATCACCTTGCAATATCATCTTAGATATTTGTTCTCCTATGGCAACTCCCAAGGTAGAATAGAATGAAGGTGGGGTGGTAGAGATAGAGGTGGAAGGTGGAGGCATGGGAGGAAGAGGAATGGATGAAGTAGGGGGAAGGAAGGAAGGTAGAAATGGAGAAGTAGGAAGCATGGGGGAGAAAGGGGGAAGGATAAATGGGGAAGCCCATAAGAACATTTTGGCATGCCATTAGATTTAGATCAAATTAACATATGAGTTCATGGCACTAAGGAGAAGGGTATTTAAAAGGAATGAGAAAATTATCTATTTAAATCCAAATCCATGGGCACCCAGGATGATGGATAATGAAGACCTAAGAGTGGTAAGGGGAGTAATAGGGGTTAAAATAGAAGGTTGAGAGGGAGTTACCTTTTGTGTATGCTTAGGCCTTTTACTTGAATCAACTTATACTATAGTAATAGAAGGGATTATGGTTTTGGTGGTCATAGGGGTTATTTGGGGAGTCTGTAGAGTGACTATAGGTGCCACTAAGGTGGCTAGGTCTAGCTGAATTGTGCACACTGCTACACTCATTATTGGGGTTTACATTGATGTTTTTGAAGTGAGAGTGCCTAAAGGTGTTTGAACCTATAAAAGGAATAAAGGGGGTATCAAGGACTAGGCAACATATCCCCTAAATACTAAAGGTGAGTCATAAGGATTCATATGGATGGAATGGGTTGAGTGGAGGTAAACTAAGATGTTATCATGTTATACATAGATAGATCCATAAGTACCTGAGTGAATTACGGGGGGTATATGGAATGGGAAATAGGGGAGGATGAGCCAAGGTGAGCCTATTAGGGATAGGGAAACTAGGGGATACCACATTATGTTGTTGAGGATGGAGGTAGTAGGGGAATGAATCTCTATAGATGCTTGTTATTGGTCATTCTTTAGGCTTAACTCAGGGATATTTAATACTATTGAATCACAGTGCCTGTGTAGTTGGGGGTTAGGTATCTTGAGTCACCAAAGGTGGTAGAGCTAGATAAGAGATTAGAGGAGGAAATTTTCATGGATGAGAGGGAGATCATACCCCCTAGATAATATTGTTTTAAATTCATAATGTAGACATAGGGTTTACTTGAGTAGATGGCCTAGTTTATGCCTACTTTCCCTTCTCCTTCATCTCAAGCCTAGCTAGCACTTCTTTGTCATTAGTAGGGTTGAGGTGGATGTTAGGTTGTGGAGCTAAAAGCTTCATTGATGTAGAAATGGAGGAGGTTGTTGAGAGGTTGTTGAATTGCAGAGCAACCAACGTCAATCTCATCAGTTGACGTCGGTCATATACAGTGAGAAAAAAACTGACGTCGGTCAGGGATTGGCCGACGTTGATCACCTCCAGGCAGATAGGGACTGACGTTAGTTGCCTGTGTAGTTCTAGAACTACCAATTCATGAATAGTTAGTTAATGAACTGGTTGTTTGCATGTCAAATGCCAATTAAAGACTTGAAGCTATAGATCTAATTATTATAATTAGATGTCTAATTATTGTTTGCATGAGATCTATATAATAGACTCATGGACTATATTGTAATTAGTGCTAGATAGTAAGAGAGCAAATATTAGCTCTTTCTATGTGTGAAGAGAGCAAGGTGTGTTCCTCCTAGTGCCACAATGCCAAGTGTGGGTGCTAGTTTGGAGAATCAGAAGGGTTCTTCATGTATGTAGGATCTTGGTCAGTAGGTGTGCAAGGCCACGTTAGGAGATCTACATGTGGTAAGTAAGATCAATTGATTTGAAAGTGTATGTGGGTGTGAGATCTAAGTTTGCAGGTGTGCAGAACCAAATTGATTTATAGGTGTGTAAGATCAGGGAGGATAGTAACACAATAGGTAGCAAGATCAGGAGAGATATACTTAGAGTACGGTGTGTACTCAGTCATTGAGCATAGAGGAAGGCAAGGTAGATCCTTCCAAAGTAAAATCATTTGAGTTGCAAGTTCATGGGAGATCTACTTGGAGTGCGTTGTGTACTCGGTTGAGTATGTGTGTATACTTGGTGTACTGGCAGTAGTGGATACTGACTAGTTGGAGATGAACACCAACTCTGTGTTTGAGTTGTGTGTTGAGACCATAAGAGAGAGTGTGAGCTCTTGAAGGTGAATTACTGAACACTTGGTGTGGAAAACCTGTAAGGTGGAAGAGTGTGGCATCTCTTTATTGTAATTCTTTTCTAGAAGAGTATTAATACAAGTTGTGTATTGTCTCTCATATTTTGTGTTATTTTTGAATTCTAATTGCTTTTGATTCTAGTTTAATTCTGCATGTTAGTTGCTTGTATTTGGTAATCAATTGTGCTTCCTAGATCTTGACAACATGATATCAGAGTAGTTTATTGTTAAAGATTACCTGACAAGTGGTATCAGAGCTAAGGTTGCAAGGAGCAGGTTTGTGTTTGATTATAGGTCACTCTCAAGGGTTTCTGATTGAGTGGGAGTATAACAATGGCAAAAGAAAGTACACTAAGAATGGAGGAATTGAAAAGCATGAATTGTCAATTATGGTGTTATGGAAAGATAGAGCAGGAAAAGAAAGATTGTTGGTTGGTAGCAGATCAACATGAAGGAACTGAAGAAGTAGATGTTGCAGGTGTTATTGCACAAGATGCTCTAGGATGTTCCTTAGATAAAATAGAATCTTGTTTTATAGATTTTGTTGCCTCTTTCCATGCAGCCCCAAGTAGAGGGGTTGGTGAGCCTTGTCACCTGGTTATCAAAGGGGAAGTGATGTTGAAATTGTAGGCAACCAACACATGGGTGTTGAAGGAGGTCATGCAGGTCCCAGTCTTGAAGATGCGGCTAATTGCTTCAAGAAAGTTGGGTGATGAGAGATGCACAAGAACTCTCACAGTGGATTCTTGGAATGTTACCAAGGATGCACTTGAATTAGCATGTGGTAAGAAAGTAGGTACTCTTTATCTACTTGCTTGTATTACTGATTCCACTTCTGTTGCACAGATGTGGCTTTATAGGCTTGGTCACATAAGTGAGAAGTGAATGGATATTCTTAAGTCAGATGGTAAGATATCAACTTTGGAGAGCACAGACTGAGATTTTTGTGATTAGTGGGATGCTATAAGAAAGGATTGTGTTTATTGCAGGAAAAGGAAGATTGATGTATTTGATAAACTTAAGAACTGGAAAGCCTTGGTGTTCTTGGAGGAGATGACAGATAGAGATTAGTGGAGAAGGTTGGACATCTTTGAGTAGGGTAGTTTGGATAGGGTTTTGATCCATGGAGAGCTCACAGGTAAAAAGTCATCACTCATAGGCATACACAGGTACCAACATCGATCAAGGGTAACCGACGTCAAACAGATAGGTGCCGACGTTGGTCATGTGTAGACTAGAGAAGTTGATGGTGTTGGGTAGGAGGAGACCAATGTCAATAGGATAATTGGTGTTGGTGACTTAGACAGTTGCATGGAACTGATGTCGGTCAGATGCAGACTGTGTGGTGACTGAGGTTGGTCACTGAGATGGATTTTGGGTAGACAGCAAGCTATTAAAGAGTCTCAAATGCCCATGGGGAGGACTAAAAGTGTAAGTAAGTCTCAAATTCATTATTCCTCTTCTTTATACTTGTTTCTCATTATAGAGTAGGAAGGATCTAGGAAACAGTGGGAGCATGGCATGAATAAGATGCAGAACCAAACGGGAGATTTGGTAGGGTTGCCAGCCAGTATGAAAAGCACTGAGAGACAAATGGATTCCTTGGTTAAAGAATAGAAAAAATGGATATGTGAGATGGAAGGCCATGTCATATGGTCTTGAGGAAGCTGCATGACAGTGGTATAGGTTTTGACAGGTGGATGACAAAGCAGGGCTTTAGTCAATGTCAGTGTAACCATTGTGTTTGTCTTACTAGGTGGATGATGATTGTAACATTATCTTGTTATTGTATGTGGATGGTATACTAATTATAGGTTCAGACATATAGGTTTTTGTTGAGCTAAGGGTAAGGTTAGTTTAGTGGTGTGCCATGAGGGATTTGGGAGCAGCGAAATTCTTTGGCATGAGAGACATGGAAGATCATAGGTTGATTTTGTCTGTAGTGGGAGTTGATGTGAATCAGGTGTTGGCGAGGTTCAATATGCAGGATGCAAAACTAGAGCACACCAAGGGCTAGATAGTTTAATGTCTGAAATCACATGAGGTCTGGTATAGACCTGAGTTTTCCCCAATAGTGGGAGCTATCAGAGAGTTAGGAGCCAATTCGGGGAAGTGGGTTCTTAGGTATTTGAGAGAGACTAGTAGTAGGTATACATGCTATGCAGGGTTAGGACTTCACTACATGGATTTGCAGGTTCAGATGTGGTAGGTTACTTGGATGACAGGGGTTATACCATAGGATGTGTGGTGGTTGGTCTTTAGGATTGATCTTGAAGAGGGATACAAGCTAGGAAACAGATTAGATGGTGTATAGGTACAGGTACAGTGCAGCTATTTATCTCCAAGTGGGAGATTGTTAGGTTATGGATCTAAAAGCTTCACTAATGTAGACATGGAGGAGGTTGTTGAGAGGTTACTAAGTTGTAAAGCAATCGACATCAGTTTGATCAGCTAACATCAGTCATATACAATTAGAAAATCAACTGATGTTGGTCAGGGATCGATTGGCATCAATCACCTTCAGGCAGACAAGGACCAACGTCGGTCACCTGTACAGTTTTAGAATTGCCAGTTCACAGATAGTTAGTTAATGAACCAGTTGTTTACATGTCAAAGGCTAATTATAGACTTGAAGCTATAGATCTAATTATTGTAATTAGATGTCTAATTATTATTTGCATGAGATCTATATAATAGACTCATGGGCTGTATTGTAATTAGTGATGGAGAGTAAGAGAGCAAATATTAGCTCCTTATGTGTGTGAAGAGAGCAAGGTGTGTTCTTCCTAGTGCCATAGTGCCAAGTGTGGGTGCTGGTTTGGAGAATCGGAAGGGTTCATAATGTATGTAGGATCTTGGTTAGTAGGTGTGCAAGGCCACATTAGGAGATCTACATGTGGTAAGTAAGATCGGTTGATCTGCAGGTGTATGTGGGTGCGGGATCTAGGTTTGTAGGTGTGCAGAACTAGATTGATTTGTAGGTGTGCAAGATTACGGAGGATAACAACATAATAGGTAGCAAGATCAGGAGAGATCTACTTAGAGTATGGTGTGTACTCAGTCATTGAGCATAGAGGAAGGCAAGGTAGATCCTTCCAAAGTAAGATCATTTGAGTTACAGGTTGTTGCAAGTTCATGGGAGATCTACTTGGAGTGCGTTGTGTACTTAGTTGAGTATGTGTGTATACTCAGTGTACTAGCAGTAGTGGATACTAACTGGTTGGAGGTGAACACCAACTCTTGTTTGAGTTGTGTGTTGGGACTATAACATAGAGAGTGAGCTCTTGAAGGTGAATTATTGAACACTTGGTGTGGCAAACCTGTAAGGTGGAAGAGTGTGGCGTCTCTTTGTTGTAATTCTTTTTTGGAAGATTATTAATACAAGTTGTGTATTGTCTCTCATATTCTATGTTATTTTTAAATTCTAGTTGCTTTTGATTCTGGTTTAATTCTTCATGTTAGTTGCTTGTATTTGGAAATCAATTATGCTTCCTAGATCCTGACAATGTGGTATCAGAGCAGTTTGTTGTTCTAGATTACCTGACAGTGGATCTCATCATTAGGGTGAGACACATATATGTAGGTGATGTTAAGATTATATTGGTAATTTTTCACATGGGTCATGATGACACATAAGGGTCTCATTCTTGGTTTTCCATGCTATTTAGGGTACAAGAGTCTCTACCTATTGTCATTTTTTGTAATGGAGGAAAATTCATATATACATGACTATAGATGATAATGGGAAAGGCTGGGCAAGCCTTTTGATAGTGAATTAGGGAGTGGTTGAACATGTTGTCTACCAATTGATTAGTCTATCTCTTGCTTGATGAGCCAAATTAGGACCAGATAGGGTAGGAAAAGGAAGGCCCTATGGATACGTACTACTAAGATGATGATTTCATCCCTGTAATACTAGTAATCACTAATGGGGGTGAGGGACTATTTAATTTAATTCAAGAGATAAGGTATGGATACCTCATTGATATCCATGTAGACCACTAGGTAGAAAAAATCATATCTCACAAATGTGATTTTTCTAGTGGTGGATATATAGTTTATATAAAACTACATGAACCACATTGCCCTTAAAATTTCATGGTAGAAAAATTGAAGGTTTAAACATAATTATGGAATAGACATACTCTGCCATGTAGCTCATCATATATAAATAACCTCCAGACCAAACCTCTAAAACAATCCTAATGAGGTTGAAATTTATCATGCTCCACAAGTCTAGGATATCCTCCCATTTGAGTATTATACTCATTAGGGGTACCCATAATATATTCACATGCATGGTGTCATTAGCTCCAAATAGATATTTTAGTAGGAACATCCCAACATGAACTAATTTGTGAAGAGGTGGATAAGGTAGGTGTTGATTTCCTCTTTGTCAACCCATCGATCTTGGTCAATGTCCCAGTCTTTGAAAACTTCATAATTATTATGGGAATTGGCCCATGCATCCACTATGCTAGCATTATAGATCTTGGTATACTCTAGGAGATTGTAAAATTTTAATACTTATTAAATGTATCCCCTAATATGCATACAACTAGGTTCACTAAACTAACTTAGTAAACCAAGTCTCACCTATCTCAGAGAGCATGTTTTGATGCCTATAACAAGTTGTCAAAGAGATATGTGTAAAGGAATACCTCAGGATTGGCCATGGCCCTATGTAGTATTGACTTGCTTAGTGTAGTGAGATTGTTGAGGTGATTTATTTCATCATTATCATATTCTAAGGTGGGTTTTTGCATATATTCAATTGTCTTAAAGACCTTGTTATAATGGTCAAATGACACTGGGTTGGTTGAGAAGGTGGTGTCTTAATATTTAGGCTCAAGTTTAGGACTAGAAGATGAAGTAACCATTTTATAGGGTAAAAATTATTGAGTTCATAGATAAGGAGAAATATCAAATGCTTGAGATGGTTGTGAGCAAGGAGCATAGCAAGGGTAGCTGAGCTAAAGCCCCTAGGGAGGATCAGCCTTTGTCTAGGGGGGATAGCGCAGGGAGGTGAGGCAACATATGTGGGTGAGAGGTTGAAGATTAAGCGAGTTAATGGCTATTTTTAGCACTATCAGGAGTGTCTAGTCTTGGTTACTGCTCTAGAGGTAGTGAAGGATGAGGTGGAATGCCTCACTTCTCATGCTATGATCTATAAATTCTTGGGTATCCAGATATCACTTTTGGCCCTGGAGGCCTGGATTCATTGATCGTGGTAGATAGAGGGTGACTTTGACATTATGGTAGTAGGGAATAGCTATTTTATGGTGAAATTTTCCTCAGTGTCTAACTAGAACAATATTTTTGAAGAAGGCCCATACTTCTACGAGCACAGTGGTCTTTTCCTTAAACCTTGGCATGCAGGGTTCAACTCAGCTGAAGACCTTCTAGCCTGTGTTCTGATTTGGGTCTATTTGCCAAGACTTCCCCTGGAATTCTAGAATGAAGATGTCCTATGCCAGATAGCTGCTATGCTTGGTTCACCAATGGCTATAGCACATCAAATGCTAGAAAAGAAGGTAATTTCCTATGCCTGAATTTGTGTTGATATCAATTTGAATAATCCCCTGCCAGATTCTTTGGAAATTTATATGGGGCCCTCCTCTTGGATTTAGCAAATATATTACGAGGCTATTCCATTTTGATGTCGCATATGCCATGCTTACAAACACCTACACAGGCAATGTCCTTAGGCTTCTAGTGGTAGTGCTTCTCTAGATGAATCTTCTAGGCCCCAGGTGAACAATGATAGAAAAACACTAGGCCAAATGGGGCACAACAGAATGAATCAAACACGTCCTGGCAATGACACAAAAGGGAAAAATCACCTTCTCTCCATAGGTATAAAGCATGGCTCAACAAGCTTTAGGAGTCCTAACAAGGATGGTTTCACTCCTGTTTGATGTCGTGCAAGGGGCTATGGGCTAAAATGGTCAATTTTTGATAGGTAGGTTGAGATGAGCTTTAACCGATTTGAAGTTCTATAAGACATGGTGATTAAGGATGGCATACCAAAAATGCTTTAGGGGGAGGAGGTTGAGGGTACAGGTTCTCTCTCTTTCCATGATTGCTCACAAGACTTGGAGCCTCATCTAATCTACGAGTTCGCCCTAAGAATGCAAGATGCTGCACCAATAGGCCAACTAGCCCCAAGTGATAAGGAAGTTCATTGGGTAGATTTGATTAAGGAGACTGAAACCTCCAAGAAGGATAAAGGATCATCTTCAGCCCTAGGCCTAATGCAAAAACCCTTTAAGAAAGCTTTAGTCTCCATTCCATCATGAGCTAGCTAAAGAAAGGATCAGGACAGAATCAAGCTCACAAGAGATTTATTGGTGGAGTTAGGGGTTGTGAAGACCTTGGATGAACATTGCCCCCATTCCACTCAATGATTGTTCTATCATGGAATGTAAGGGGATTGAATAGCTTCCCTAGATGAAAAGCTACGCACAAATTAGTGTTGGATCATTCTCCAGATATCCTCTGTATCTAGGAGACTAAACTTTTAGTTGATTCTTGGTTTTCTTGTAAGTTGAGTATTTGGTTCTTCAGTCACAACCAGTGTGTGGGTGCCTTGGGGAGGTTCGGGGCTCTAGCCATGTGCTGGAATCTTGAGAAAATAATGCCTCATCATTGGTTATCAGGTACTTCAGCCCTTTCAATGATGACTTCCTCTATGGAATTTGGGGAGCTTATTCTTATAACCACTATTTATGCACTTGTGGACCTATCTGGACATCAGAAGCTATGGGATCACATTTGGTTTGTCAAGAGATGCTACCCCTTTTTGCCATGGATTATAATAGGGGACTTTAATGCAGTTCTCAGCTTGGAAGAGAAGAGAGGAGGGTTGCCCAGATTGGGACCTTCTTCAGAGATCCTTAGGCAAAATATTGATCACCTCCACCTGTCGGATGTCAAACATCTTAATGGGACATTCACTTAGAGCAATAAGAGAATTGGTGAGGATGGTATAGCTAAACAACTTGATTGGTTTCTTGTTTCGTGTTATTGGCAATCAAGCTCCACCTCCCTGGCTTCAAAAATTCTTGATTGGAGAGGATCTGATCACTGGTCGATTAGGCTTGTTACCAGTCATATCCTTGGGCCAAAGAAGTCTCCCTTTAAATTCTAGCTTATGTGGCTTTGGAGGCCTCCCTTCAGGACTTAATGATATAGTGGTGGAGACAGGGAGGACCCAGCTATGGTACAACAATGTTCTCTTTCGCTAAAAAGCTCTAGAATGTAAAGAAGAAGCTAAAATATTGGAATATAAACAACTTTGGTAACCTCCACGCTAGGAGGAAGAGGGCTCAAAATCATCTTGATGGGGTCACCAAGCAAATCAGGGACTTTGGATTTTCTGAAGAGCTCCGTTTAGAGGAGTCTCAAGTGATCAATGATTTAGCTAAATAGGAACTTTGTGAAGAAATTTTTTGGAAGTAGAAGGCTTGGATAGACTAGCTTCAGGAAGGAGATAGGAACACTACTTTCTTCCACAAGTCAGTTCAAGCTAAGTGCAATATAAACTTCATCTCCTCCCTGGTCTGCTCAGATGGGACTCATCTAACTACTTCCCAAGCTATTTCTAGAGAAGTCTGCTTTTATTTAGTCTTGTTCTCAACTGGCCCACCTCCTTCTGTGTGGGTAGAAAATACTGTGATGTCTTGTATACCCTCTATGGTGACTTCGGCCATGAACGATTCTCTTTTGCGGCCTATTGGTATGGCTGAACTGGAAGGAGTGGTTTTTAGCATGAAGAGAGGCAAAGCTCTGGGGTTGGATGGCTTCCCAGTGGAATTTTTTAAGGAGTTTTGGGACATTATCAACCAAGACCTCTTGGACATGGTGCAGGAATCCTTTACCAATAAGGAAATGCTTAGGGCTCTGAACACTACCTTTCTTATCCTAATTCCGAAGAAAGATCAAGTGAATCAGCTGGACCTTTTTAGGCCCATTGTGATTTGCAATGTGGTTTACAAAATCATCACCAAGCTCATTGTGGAGAGGCTAAAAGGCTGCCTCCCCATAATCATTTTGAAGGAACAAGGGGACTTTGTTGCAGGCAAATAGATTCTAGATGAGGTGGTTATTGCTTTGGAAACTATCCACTCTATGAGTACCTCTTAGGAAAAAGCCATGTTCATCAAGCTCAACTTAGTGAAGGCCTATGATAGGGCCAGCTGGAGATTCTTGCAAAAAGTTCTATTGGCCTTTGGTTTTCATACGGATTGGATCTAATGGGTGCTGAGCTGCGTCACCACACCTTCATATTTGGTCCTTATTAATAGGCAACCCACTGAGCTTTTCAGTGCTTCCAAAGGCCTCCACCAAGGTGATCTACTTTATCCTTATTTATTTATCATTTTGGTTGAGGGTCTTGGTAGGCTTATTAGGGCCCAAGTGTCCCAGAATAGGGTGCAGGGTTAGAAGTGGGTAGGGGAAACAACCACTTCCCACCTGTAGTTTGTGGATGCTACTATTCTTGTGGGGAGAGCGAGGATTAGGGAGACAAAAGCTTTTCAAAGCATCCTTGACGTGTATTTGGAGGCTTTTGGGAAAAATATTAATGACCACAAATCCTCTATTTTTTCTTTAACACACCTGAGCCTATACAAAGGAGGATTGCGGCTATCTTGAGATTTCAAATTCAAGCTCTCCCAGTCATCTATTTGGGGATTTCAATTGTGGTGGGAAGGTAGCCAAGATTACTTTGGTAGAATGTGCTCTATAGACTCAAGCAAAAATTTAATCACTGGACACATAGGTGGCTCTCAATGGCTGGGAGGGTCACACTCCTACAATCGGTGATCCAGGCACTGCCTATCTACCAATGCATGGTGTAAGCTACCCATATGTACTTTCTCAAGGAGTTTGATGCCCTCTCACACTAATTTATTTGGAGTGGTAACCTACAGATCACTAAATGGAGTCTTATTAAATGGGACATGGTTTGTTGGCTAAAGAGGGATGGTAGGCTTGGCTTGCGCTCGGCTATCCTGGCCAGCCAAGCTCTTACTGCTCAACTTTACTGGAGGTGGTGCTCCAACCAAAATTAGTTATGGGCTCGTATATTGTCTTTCAAATATTTTCTTGGGGTGGAATCTATTGATATCTCTAGGATGCCTCTGGGATGGGGAGGCTCCATGGTGTGCCAGACTCTCAAATTGGGAGCGCAATTGGTCAAGTGCAGCATGTTCTGGATATGCCACAGTGAAGTGGAGGCCTTGTTTTGGGAAGACTCTTAGGATGGATCACCCCCACTCTTGTCCTCCCATCCACATCTGCAACCTCTATGTGATGCTTTTCATGATGCCGGGTGGATTTCAATCACTCATTACAAGGAGGTATTCAATTTAGGCACAACTACTAGGTATAGATGGAAAAATTCATTTGACTAGCCTCTAAGGGGATCTAGGGAGGAGCGACTAGAGCTAAATAAGATCATTGCTTCTCGTGGGTGTAGCTCCTTACAAGGACTTGATGTTCTTGTGTGGGGAGGTGATTCTACTAGCCAATATTTGGTTTTAGCAGGGTATGGAGCTCTTACGAAGGAAATGTTTGGTGAAGCAAACTTTTTATGGGGGAAGAAAATTTGGAGTAGCCTAACTTGGCCCAAATGTAACTTCTTTTTGTAGATGTTAGTGTATAATAGGTGCCTTACCTGGGATAATCTCTGCAAGTGTGGGTTCCAAGGACCATCCAGATGTGTGCTTTGTTGCAGGAGTGAGGAGACTAGGGCGCATCTTTTCTTCCTCTGTCCATTTGCTAAGCAGATATGGCACTTATGGTGGAGTGCATTGGGTTGTCCCTACTGACATGTGGCCTTGATCTTAGACTTATGGAACCACATGGGTCATCCTCCCTCCAAGGCGTTGATCTTATAGAAAGCTTGGATGGCTAGTCCAGCCTTTATTCTATGGAACATCTGGCTGGAAAGAAATAGGCACATTTTTTAGGAGACTCAGCTGGAGTGGAGCGCCCTCTGGTAGAAATTTTGAAATTTGTTGCATGAGACTCTCCTAACAAAGGCCATAGAGATGATGACTTGGGTTTTGAAGACAATGTTATTTTTTCCCATATTTCAGGTGCATACTTGGCTACTCCCAACATCGTGCCCCCCACACGGCTTGCATAGAGAGCTAGGTAGTTGTCATGGCCTATTGATAGGATAGGTTGATGGGCACCCCCTCAGGTTGGGATTATCAAAGTAAATACAAATGACTCCTCCAAAGGAAACCTAGGAGATGCTAGCATTGGTGGAGTAGGCCGTAATAGTGAAGAATAAATTCAATTTGTTTTTTCTGTGTACAAAGGCTGTTATACCAATAATCTCATGGATGTGATGGCCATCTTGCAAGTGGTGCAACAGTGCTACCAACATGGGTGGAAGCAAATTATTTGTGATTTGGATTCTTAGATAGTGATTAACCTGCTTAATAGTTGGAATTTTAATAGTGTTGACTAGCAGCTGGTGGTTGTTGCCCAACAAGCTCTCCAGTTAAGCACTTCCTTGGATTTAGTGGTTTTCAAACATATTCCCCAAGAATGGAATGGGGTTCTGGACTATCTTACTAAATGGGCTTCTAAATAAGGGCCTAACTGGTGTATTTTGGACTAGAGGATGTTGCCTATGGAGTTCTTTCAGAAGTTGGGTCATCTGGTTGACTAGGATAAAGCATTGTAAATGTCATTTTTGGTTTTTTGAATAAAATTTTTACCCCTTTTAGTTATAAAAAATAAATATCAAATGATTAATGAAGTAATATAAATAAGTATTTTATATAATTAATAGTGGTAATGGTATGATCGATTAATCTAAGGACTTGTAGATCTCTATAGAGATCTTATACATTAATGGCCTTTAGAAGCTCACCCAAAATAATTTTAAATTTGATTTGATGGATCAATCCACTCATTCATATCCCAATCCATAATTAACTTAATAATCTAAAATATATGCTCCCCAACTATATTTAGCAACTATGATGGGACATTTTAAATTGTCAAATCAAGGCCTAGTTTCCCATTTATTTAATGTAATAATCATGGTAAGAACATGGCTACCTTGCCTTTTTGGAATCCCAAGAGGCCCTAGGTTATGCCATGTGCTCATCATTAGTTGGTCTTTTTTATATCAAATGTCAACTAAGCATAGTTAGGTACCACACTCTTACTATTTTGAGTGTTAGATTCAACCACCTAGAGTAGTGAGGTGGCACTTGGTATCTATGTTGAAAATTTAGACTCCTAGGTCAAATTTAAACCCCTATAATCAAAAAAATTCCATGACACCCCTTAAATCTCATACATAATGATATGCATACATTATGTTGTCATATTTGGTCTTTTACAAGAATTCTATCATTATTAGAGGTATCATGGTATATACTAGAACTTGCTTGTGAATTCATCATGTCATAGTTATTTTGGGTCTTTATAGGATGTAATATATTGTCATAGTGGCCCTTGAAGTGATTGGAATGGTTTTAAATGTCTTATTAATCCTAAAAGAATGATCTTTTCCTTATTTGATAAAATTAAGGTTTTCAGCAGAAGTTAAGGTAATTTAGAGAGTTTAAGGTTCTAGTTCTCATGGTTTTATGCTTGTTTTAAACCACTTGTGATAGGAAATTTATTGACATGATATAGTTGTGTCTAAGCCTCTTTTGAATCATGACATGAGGTTTAGGATGTATCTAAGATCATTCTCTATGATATACCCATTCAAACTTATTTCAAGTCTTCATAAACCCTAAAGTCATCAAATGACCTTTCAAAATATCACATAAGTTAGCTTGAATTGTAAACCTTTGAAAAGGGTATGTTTTTATCTCACAAGAGCAATAAAGGGTCTTAAAATGGTTCTCATTGACATTCTAAGTCATAACAAGGTGGTTAATGCTTAAAAGGGTCCATTTAAGAGGTCAAACACATTTTTTGCTCACCAAATGGACCTCACACATGTGGGAATGTGGCATTTCAACTTCCCTAGCCATACAATAGGTTTTAAATTTTTATTTTCCCTCCTCTCATCCTCCAATGGCATTTCAAGGTCTAAAACTTGAGAAAATGAAGGAAAGTTATAGGTTACAAGTGCTTTTAGACTTGTATGAATCCATAAAATATGACCATGATCAAAATGAATCATAAATATACTAAGGGGACTTAGATTATATATTATATGGAAAAATATTTAATTTTTGAGGTCAAACAAGTCAAAAAATAGTTTATTTCTTCCATACATCTCTTTCATATCCATGGATAAAACTTCAAGTTTGTGTTCAATTATTAAAGTATAAATAAGATAAGGACCCAAGACTTTTGGAAAAGGAAGGGGGTCTCATGACATATCCATTCTTATAATTATTTTTCATATTCATGGCTTGCGCTTTATGAATAGATAATAAGAACTTAAGTAGTCAGAGTTACCTTCTCCATCTACGTAGGGGTCAAAATTACAATGGTTTTAGTGCACCATTGAAGTGGTTTTATAAATAAATGATAGTATGTGTGTTTTAAGGGAAATCATAGTCCATCTCAATCATTCCCTACTACTAGTTCACATATTTGATCCCTAAAAATCAAGGAAACTTTTAGGTTGTCATATGTGCAAGATGTAGATAGTGTTTCCTCATGTTACAGAGTCTTCAAGGTATGAAAATGGAAGTGAATGATGGTCTAATTTTGGGTGATGGTTTATTATAATCCATAAAATTATTCCTTCTCCCAAATCAAAATTTATCCATAAATTAATCAAGTAACTCCTTAAGATCATGTTTCTAAGGTGATTGTCATATGCATTGTTTAATCTCCTTGTAAATGTAAACAAAGTATTTATAATGGATATGGAAATCCATCAAGTCATGATAAAGTATACAAAGGTTTAATATATTTTATTCATGATCTTTATTTTTACCTCATTCTCCTCTCACTACCCTATACTCAATCACTCCCATCCTCATCCCTAGAAAGATAAGCCCTCATAGTCATAAGTATAGTGGCCTATCATGAAAATGGAGTAAATGAAGGGTTATTGGGATGGATTATTGAATATATTAAGGAAAATAAAGGAGAGTAATAATGTAATATGAATAATTTTAAAGATTAAAAATAGGGATAAACAAGGATCAACACCCATTCTTAAGCCCTAAAAATATAAGCTCAATCAGGAGTCCTTTTGTAGACATTACTATGTTGTCAAGTTTAGGAGGATCTCATGGAGTGTTGAATATTATTATGGGGTGTTTAAAAAATTGAAAGATATTGAAGAGTCATGGAAAAATCATGAAGTATTATTAATTTTTAGATATATAGACCCAATACCATCAAACCACCCCAAAGAGATGAGAGCTCAATCAAGACTCCAACGCAAAAGGATTGTGATTGGAGTTTATAAGAAACACTAAAATGTGATGAAAATGAGGATTTTAAAAGGGTTAGAATGGTAAATTAGGGGTAAAAAATTATTTTAGTGGCTCAATTAAATAATTAACCATCAAATTACCTCTCTAATCCACCTATGTAATCCAGGTAGGCCTCATTTGAGCACCTACAGGCTTGGTTATAAGGAAAAGGCAAGTTGAGCATGTGAACCATGCTTTGTGAAGAGGCTTGAAGGGGAGATGAGAAAGAGTATTAAATTTTATTTTAAATTTATCAGTTTATATTGAGGTCTTTGATTTTTTGAATGTAAAGGATAATCCTTTATAATCTATTAGGTATATTAGGCCTAAATAGGTAGGTAAAGGGTAAGGGATTTGTTTTGAACCCTATATAGAAGTGAATGAATTTAGAGTGGTTATAATAGCCTAAAAATTATATGAGGATAATTAGCATATGTTATCAAATATCAACATGACTTAAAAGTTCCAACAAAGCAAAAGAACCCAAACTTATACAGAATCAAGAGCCAAAACTACCACCTACATGTAGGGTCATTAGTAAGGGCGTGAAAGTGTGAGAAATATGAAAAAAGATGAAGTGTAAGGATGGTAATAAACACCTATGAATTTTTATCTTAATTCCATCAATATAAATTAAATAACTTGGCCCTTTAATATGGATCCTTTTATTCAATAACGCCTAAATTATGCATATCAGGATCCTTTCATTCAATAACGCCTAAATTAGTATCTAAATACCTATACTTGAATTGAAGACATTTGCATGATTAGTGGATGTTTAGGGATGAAAAAATTAAAATGAAATTAATAGATACATAATTTTTTTTATGAGGATGAGAGTCTCAATTGATGCAAAAAGGCACTAAACCTAGCCATTAGGGATACACAAGCCTAACTATTCATAAACCCTAGGCATAGATATAAAGGTATGTAGAGAGCAGGTTTGTTGAAGGTCAAGTTGAAAGGTTGTTATTATAATATGATAAAATGTTACACAATTTCCCAAATACATTAAAATTAGTGAGAGAAGAGGCTACCCTAGGTATCTAACACTAACTACCAAGCACTCAGTCTGGGCAATGACACTCAAGGTAGTCCTAAGAGTGAAAAAGACTAAGATGGTGGTCAAGGGAGCTGAATAAAATTAAAAGAGGGTGAAAAAAGTAGAAAACAATGATATGATGGCATTGATACCATCATTGAATACCTATAGGTAACTCAGGGCCATGAAGGGTAGTCTACACCTTTAGGCCTAAAACCAACCTTAAGGCCTCAAAACCCCACTTCAATATTAGTGTTAGAATCCAAGCCCATAGTAAGACAATAAGATATAATAAGCTGTATGATAATGTTTTAGACCCTGAAGAGGGTTTTTCAAGTAGAGGAAAGCAAAAAAGTGATCATTTTAGTCTTAACACCCCTCTTGGGCTCTACTATCATAAACAACCATGTCAAGCTGCCAACTTAGGCACTCATATCTCACATGGAATAAACATTTAGACCCAATGATCTTGGGTGTATTTGTTGACCCCATTTAAATAAATATCTATGGATTAAAGAGTTGGATTAAGGATCCCAACTCTATGTATAATCACTACGACTTTAACCTATACATAATGCTTAGCCAAGGAATCAATGTCTTCCAACTTTCACTCAGATATTACCATAAAATTTTCATGGGATTAGGATATATTAAATAATTTTTAGGAGTTTTATTGGATATTCATCTATGGAAAAATGTTTTATGTTGGAGACCTATACTCTATGAACCATCCTTAAGATGGTAGACCTCTAAAACCCTCTCTAAATACTAAAAGTGATCCAATGGAGAAGATCTTCGATAATTTTCACCCACATGCATTAAAATTACTTGTAATAATATTTAATCACATATTAAACCTAGATTATGTCCCACCCATTGTATAGGTATGTATGGATAGTTGTACAGACCCCCAAAAAAAATGATGTTTTTGCATAATTTAGTGATGAAAAAAGGGTCTAGAGCTTGGTGAAATATTTTAGACCATTGGAGAAGGTAGTATGAGATGTTTTACATCTTCTTAGCCCACAAAATAATCACAAATCTCCCTAAAATTTTTCTTATAGGTCTTCACCAAAGGGACAGTCTATAAAAGCTAGTAAAGGGAGATCTAGTCACCTAAATGGGGTAGAGTTACATGTGTATATTATTTTGAAGGAGTATTTCATGGTATATTATGTTGATTCAAGCCTAAAACATTTCCGTATTTCCTATTCTTGAGGTCTTATATATGTTTCATTATCATTAAAGCAACAAACATCATGTGACTAGGCCTAGTTGCTTAGTAGTCCTACTTGGCCAATTAAAGAAGTTGTATATTAGTGTAGAGGGATATTTGTGAGTTAATGTAAGTATATTAAACTATTTTAACTACCTCATGCAGTTGATTATGTAACTTCTCATGGGCATTATGGAATATGGGATAGTTACCAAACATAGTCAACATGCACAAAGGGAAGGTGGGCTACTAAATGCTTCATTGAGGCCTTATTTACATCACATGTTTGATTTGTAACTACCAAGGAAGAGATTACTTGAACATATTTAGTAATGTACATGATTTTAAGGAGATCAAATAATTTTGAATCATCCTCCACCACTCCATCTCTATGACACACTCTTCATTGAAGACCACCAACCATGAAGGAAATGCATGAAGGGAGTTATGAGGGCTATTATAACTACTATATGAGTGAAATATGGTAATTCATGACCTAAAAATGTCACATACATTCCAAATTTACCTCTTTCACCTTCTTATTCTTCTATATATTGAGTATTTTAGGCTATTGTACCCATCCCTAAGCTGGGTATGAGGAAACTTTGCCTAGATTTTTTAATTGTCACCTCTTGAACTAATAAAATCATTGTTTCAACTTCTTTTATACTAGTTTAGTGTGTTATTATTTATTTATTTTAATATATAATGGGTATATCTCCCTTTCTAGGTCCTTGTCTCACCTAGTTACTAGTGTATGGTTCTATACAGGTCACATAGTGTGTTAGAGTGACTAGTGGCTAAGCTTAGAGTGGAATCTTGACTAATAAGTGTCTTGAATAAGAAATTACCTTAATTAACCTTAAATTATGACCATCTAATACAACCTCTATGTGAAACATTTTTTCTTAGAAGCTCTTGTAGATAATGGTTTAGTCACTTGTCTTGTTCATTAGTGTTGTTAGAAATCAAATAGTGTGGATAAGTCATATTGGTACACTACCTCCATTAGTATAGGTTACTTTCATGCATTTACCTATCCATTTTCACCCCAAAAATTTATTAGTTCTTATTAATTTAACACAAATGGATGAATTAGGGGATATATCCTCATAAACTAGAGGTTTATCCTAACCATAGGTCACCCATAGCCTTGGGTTAATCCCATGTTACCCCAAATTTGGAGGTAGGCCTAAAAAACCTACTCATAGGGTAAAATTTTGAGTGTTAATAGTTTTTGCATACCCAATGGGACTAGATTCAAGAATATTGGATCACATTCCATCCTCATTTGGTGACCTTAAGAAGTTATTAGCATTAAAGAAATATATTTATAGTCAGAATTTCATGCTAAAGTGGTCATCAAAAGATCTTCATCATGGGCAGGAAATTTGTTATTGATAATTCAAATTGTTATTCATTTTTTTCATTATGTGTAATGGCTAGATATGGAGGATATTAATGTACTACAGTTCCTTATCAACCTTGTTATTACCCATACTAGCCCCACTATGAGCCCTTTTAACCCTAAATTCACCCCTATCAGTAAAATGAGGGATCACATCAGTTATATGATCTATTTTACTAATTAAAATATCATATTTACCTCCCTTTTGAGCCTTATTAATCCCCTTGGCATAATAACTATCATGTTGATTAGTCTTGGCAAGGTCATAGTGCTCTTAGTCAGCCTAGTTATGTTCCAAATCAATCTATCTTAGGCCTTAGACAAACTCTTTTAAGTTATGATAAGTACATGGTTTGGATTTACACAATGATAGGGTATGGCCAAGAATTTCCGAGGAATCTTATTAAGACTATGAGATCCTTATTACAACAAGCTAAGAGGGAGTGGGTATCTCTTATGAAAGATAATTAGTCAAGGCCAACTAATGATATGCTAGATGTAAAATAAAAGTTAAGCTAGTGATACTATTATCACCAAATCTTGCACCCTAGAGGAGGTTCTTCAAACCTCCTCTATATTTGGGTAATATAGGAATACTTATAGGTATGTGGGTTTAGCTATAATAGAAGTATACCTCTAGGTTTAAGGGCTAGCTCCCTAAATTTACCTTGAATGGATTATCACCTACACTAACTATTTTCTTAGGGGAAAAGGGATATAAATATGTGTGAAATGAAACTAATCTAAGGGAGTGATACACCATAAGGATTTACACAATACCATAATACTTATTTAACTAATAAAAAAGACCTACAACACTAGCTTCAAAGCCCTAAAATGCTCTAACATTAGTGTTTCAATATGAAGTTAATATGCATGAAGAATATCTAAGGTAAATGAACAAAAGATTAGTTACAAATACTAAGGCCACTTGTACACTTGAAAATAGATCCATACACTTGATAACACATCATATGACCTACTAGAGTGGAACACCTTTCATCAAATCTAGTGATACTATTATCACCAAATCTTGCACCCTAGAGGAGGTTCTTCAAACCTCCTCTATATTTGGGTAATATGGGAATACTTCTAGGTATGTGGGTTTAGCTATAATAGAAGTATACCTCTAGGTTTAAGGGGTAGCTCCCTAAATTTACCTTGAATGGATTATCACCTACACTAACTATTTTCTTAGGGGAAAAGGGATATAAATATGTGTGAAATGAAACTAATCTAAGGGAGTGATACACAATAAGGATTTACACAATACCATAATACTTATTTAACTAATAAAAAAGACCTACAACACTAGCTTCAAAGTCCTAAAATGCTCTAACATTAGTGTTTCAATATGAAGTTAATATGCATGAAGAATATCTAAGGTAAATGAACAAAAGATTAGTTACAAATACTAAGGCCACTTGTACACTTGAAAAGAGATCCATACACTAGATAACACATCATATGACCTACTAGAGTGGAACAACTTTCATCAAACATGGAAGGATTGAGAGAAAGTAAGGATAGATGAATGTCACTTAGCTATTCATTGTACATCACTTTGAAAACTTTGAAAATATGATATATGAAATCAAACTAAATTGCATTTATTGTTCAAAGGTAAAGTACAACATTAATCTAGTGGGGATTCACCATACATGGAGTGCAATTATTATACAAGAGCCAAAATGGTTAGTACTTATAGAACATGATAGAGGAGAGAGAAGGATGAAGTCCAAGAGTTAATAAAACATGTGTCAAGCTGAGAGAAGGATTTACATCTATAGGATAAAGGAATATGAAATATACCATGTAAGGCCTTCTTGGAAAAATGTCCCTTTAAGTCATGAAACTCCTCAAATGTGGTGTAGGACTCTTCAATTACTTGCCTAAAAACTACCTTCATAATTTAGCCTTATTGTAACTCTCTAGAATTGATTAGGGATAGATGATATGATTTCACTATGAAGGAGGGTTAAAAACATACCCCAACATGCATTGGTTATGTCCCTAATCACTGATATTCTTTTGGACATGAGTTATCATTGTCTGTAGTCATAATCACTTTCTTTTCACTCACTCTTCACAGTTGGAATTAGAAAGGTCTTCAATTTACCATTCCAATCCATAAATAGGGTGATGTGACACATATAAATATCCCTCATTCATTCAGATCCATTAGGAAGATATTAAAAGGCTTCCCAATTGGATTTTTCATATTCGTACTTGGTGATTACTCCTTGTTCACTATGCTAGTTTGAATTGGATAAGATGAAGGTGTTAGCAGAGGCACTTATGAGATTATATAATTTAATAAATGGAAATGGTAGGTTATTTTAGGTCCCAATCTATCTCCCAAAATGATTTACATCTCTTAAAATCCTTTTGTACCTACACAATACACAAATATGTCAAGAAAATCTCTTTAGCATCTTGTCCATACAAATGGGGTAAAACTCAACTTAGTAGGAAGGAGATATGGGGAGTCCTATACAATATAAAGGTCATTTCCCATTAAAAATATCCCTCTTAGATGCCTTTCCTTCTTTATTCTTCTCATTGGGTCATTACCAAGGGTTTGGTTGGAATTAGAGTAGTTTTGAACTCTAAGGATTATTCATA
Organism: Torreya grandis; assembly: GCA_037957365.1. Taxonomy (NCBI): domain Eukaryota; kingdom Viridiplantae; phylum Streptophyta; class Pinopsida; order Cupressales; family Taxaceae; genus Torreya; species Torreya grandis. The sequence continues at coordinate 1,167,530 of JARHVA010001995.1, forward strand.
AAGATGTGACTTCCAAACCCTAATAAAATTTCACTAAGATATTTTTAAAGACCATATCTAACATCTCCCAACACCTTAGGCTCACATGCTATATGTCCATATAGTTTCAAGTCTTCAAAGTTGACCTCTCAAGCTTTCTAAGGCATTTTGTACAAATTTGGATTGATTTAAGCCAAGATTGACTTCTCTATGGGGGTCTTATACAAAATAAAATATATAAACACTCTTATATCCCCCTATAAAGGTTACCCAATGCATTTCAATGTTTTCTTGGTGTTCAAAGTGATGACTACATCCCTTTAGGGTTTTAGGTCTAGTCAAGGCCTAAGGGCTTGAATGTGTCCATGATGCCTAAACTTTAATTGTGTAGTTTATAATGGTTTAAAGTTATTTTATATATTTTTACATGTATATATCAACCTTACACACTTTTTTCTCAATTATTTAACACTTTTTTTCATCTTTTACACCTACGTACCTCTACCTACAAACTTCATGTTTCTTGGAGTACCCTCTATCTAAAATAGAAAAAAGGTACTTATCATATATTATTAAGCCAAATAAAGGTATGGGAGGCTAAAATAGGATATTAATATACTCTTTACCAATTTATAGAGTTGGATTATGCTTATATACCTTTTAACTCTTCAAAACATAAAAATAAGCTCTTAAATTGGTTGACTATGCAATCTTGGAAAGTATGGACTCTGTGTGTATTTTGGAAACCTCCATGCTATATTTTCTTGACTGAGAGTATCTTATGAGATTTAAATAATCATATTTTTGGTGTTATAATCATGATAACACTTCTAACCTCTATTAGTTCTTAACATCTCTCCAAACTACACTCACCTCAACCTAACTATAGGGTTTACAATTATAGACTGTAGTGTGTTTAAAAACCAACTCTACACCCTATGTCCTATATTGAGAATATAATGAGGATATAATTATAATAATAATAAAGGTATATAAAACGTTTTAAAACTCCCCATCATCCATGATATCTTATTCAACCCATGTCTTTTCTCAACTAGACCTAACTAGTAGACTGTATGCTTACTCAAGAAAATGCAAGCCTGTAGGTGAGTATTTGTATGTTATAATCCTTATTAATTACACTTAAGAAATTATATAATATATTTATTATAATTTAATATTTTATTTAACTTGTAACAATGTGCATTTGGTTTTTCCAATTTCTAACTTATTTATTTTCACCTAATGTCACACTATAGTTAGATGACATATGACTATTTTGTGACCAAAGGGGACCTGTAGGTGATGGTTTACACCAAATATTGAATATGAACCTATTTTATTTGTCCTTAGATAATAATAATGTCATTTTTATTTATAATGAGTCATCTATCAAATATTAGTCTTTCACTACATCTCAATACATTGAAGGACCACTTAAACTTGCAACACTACAGAGAAAACTTACATTCTATAGTGAAAGAATGCATGGAATGGGAAACTTATATCATAATGTTCCTTTATTCAAATATCCATTTGTCTTTCCAAGTCACTACTTTTACACTTGAAATACAAAATAGAAACATTATACTAGTTGGCATCTTCAAAATGTCTCATAATGAAAATATCAAAAGAATGTCTAGGTCTTTATTTGGAGATTTTAAGGTAACAAGTCCCTAAAGAAATATTTTTGACCTAAAGGCATGAATTCAAAACTATTTTCCATTTTATGGCTTCACCATTCTTACTAATACACTATCCATGTTTTCAAACCTAAAATAGTGTTCAAACAATCCTAATCATCTAACATTTCAATGCATTCTCCTCTATTTGAATTACTTGTAGCTGTATATTTTCAAATAGGGTTATGGAAAATATAGTATAAATAATATTCATGGTATATTAGGAATAATAATATATTTATATCATTATTTTTTTATTATTTCCATGTTTCTAACATGATGAGGCTCTCATACATGTTTAAACACTCACCTTACAACCTTACAAACCTTCATAGAGACCTGTGAATGCATATGAAGGTGTGACATAGGGTAATGAGAAGGAAATATGGTAGTGTGCATGATTAATGGGATTGTAATCATTATTACACCTTCTCAAGGTCTCTAAATGGATCCTTCCAACCTTAAAAAACTTCAAACAAGATCAAATGCTCTCACTCCACATGGTTATCCAAATTAGGGAACTTGTAAGTGCGCATTAATGTTGTAGACCTATGTATATATCTTAAATTGGTTTGTCACAGTCCCTCAAATGCCATTTGAGATGCCTAGATTAAATTATCATGTTATATGATAATTATTATCACCTTATAACTCATTATCTCTCTATGAATGTTTTTAAAGTTTCATACACCTTGTTTAATTGACTGTATATGACAATCATGTAAAGAGTTGAGTGCATTCTATGTTTCTTGATTGTAACTTCATGTGTGAACCTTCATAAATAATATTTAAATTAAGGGGTTGAAGTAATACATGGAATAAATGAATAAAAACGTATCACTCTCATACGGGACCATTAAAAGTAAATGAAACCTCTGTAAATGGTGAAAACTTGGTTGTCACTCCATATGAGACCAAATTATAACTTAAGATGATTGGCCCATCAAATAATTTTTAAACATGAAAATAAAATGGTAATCATGAGAAAATTATTTATAAATCCTTTGGAATAAATTTTAATAATTAGACTATATGGACCTACTTATATAAGATGAAAACATGTAGGGTTTGGGAAATATCATGTAGAAATAAATAATTGACTTCTTAAGCATGATTAATAAATAAAAAGTGAGTAATATTGGAATTATTTCCATGAAATATAGGTTTATTGAGTTTAATATCACCCAAAAATATCATTTGACCTGAAACCTCTCCTACTAGTTGTATTATTAGAAAACTTGTTGACCAGTTTTACATGTCTAGTTGAGTGATGGAGGAGTAGAATGGTGTGCAGCCATTTTTTATCATTAAAAATATAATAAATAATTTAAATTAGTTCAAGGAAGTTAAAAAAACATTCAAAAATCTTTTTACATGTTCCACTCTTCTCTATAGGTTGTAAAACTTCCCAAACTACCACTTTTCTTCTTGTTTCAATGTAGTACTTATAATGTTTAGTTAGGGACTAACAATGGCTAATATTATTTGACATAATGTACATTTAATAGAGTTTGGAACACTTGAACACCTAGGAAAATTGTATCACCTTCATATATGGCCCAAAAATGACCCTTAAGTAACATAGGCCTAAAGATGAATATGATTAATGTAAATAACACATTAAATAACACCAAATAAGACCATGACACACACTATAAGACCTTAATAAACCCTATTAAATTTTTGGAATATATGGGATTGACCTATTTAGTTTTTGATAAAAATAGTAAATAGGTATATGAGGGGCATCAAGTCCAATATCATCAACCTCATGTGCCCTTTCCCATTCCATATCAGTCCTCTTTTGATCAAACAACCCTTCCTCAAAAGGTTGAGTCATATGAGTGTCAAAACCTTCCAATTTCCTCAAAATTCCCTTAATACTTTCCTAATTTAAAGTACATCCAAGAACCTATATAAAGTAAGAAAGAAGTGTGTGTGGGGAGGTTTGAATTTCATGGTTCAGATCAGACCTTGTAGAGTCTTTCCTTTCCTAACTACCCTAAGGATATTTGTGATCAGATAAGGCTTGGTTTTGAATCTCACCTAAAGAGAAAGATTGAAATTGTAAATGAAAACTTGTCTTAGTTAATGGAATTAGTAAGAGCAATGTAACCTCAAGATACAACACATGTTTCTAGTGTCAAAATCCCTACTGGGAACTAAGTAGTGGAGTCATAGAAAAAGGAAGATTAGTCAAACTTGTACCAAGATGTTGAAATGATAGATAAATATGAGACCATTCAATCTCTATCCCTCCATCCTCAAGAGTATAAAGAATTCCCATCATGGAGGTCTATTCAAGATAATATGCATAATAAAGATGAGGGGATGGTTATCAAAAGTGAGCATCTTAGTAAGAGGAATGAAGCATCCATGATGCCACTCAATTTGGCCTCTCTTTTAGAATCCTTTTAAGTATATTCCATTCCACTTCTTTAAAAGGAGCCTATCATTGAGAAATCAAGTGAATAAGGTCAAGTTGTGTTGGAAAATGATGAATGTGACTTAAGTGAACTTGAATAATAAGTTAACATTACACCTCCTGATGAAGAGGGGTACAACTCAACCTTCAATAATGCAAACTATAGTGAACTTCAAGAAGATCAAGGTGATACATATGAGCCCCAATGAGAATGTAGACCCATTATATAAGGAGAAGATGACTTTGAATATTTTTTTGATGACATGGTAGCTTCTCTCTATCATTATAGTCCTAAAAAGTATAGGGATGAGATATTTTCAAAAATTGTAGTAGTTTCAGAGCAAGAAGATAGCCCTTAAAGGGTTGTAAGTGGCCAAGAAAGATGTAAACTAGCATGTGAGGTTGAAGAACAAAGTAGATTTAACGTCATTCAAATTGATCAAATTCATGTGATAGATGAGAAAACTTCCAATGTTCCATCAAAGGTGGACAAATCTTATTTACATCTCCATGAGCATGGTTAAGGGTATAAAGTTTCAAAATCTACCTCAAATAGTGTTATATCTGCTTCTACATTAGCCACCATCAAACTTGAAAATAGCCCAATAAAATTAGAGATATGTGAATACCAATTAGAGGACTTGTTTTCTATCATCAAATTAGGTTACTTATATTTAGAGGCATGTCATGATCTATTTTAGGTTGAAGAAGGTAGTGTCACCAAATAAGAGGGAGGTAGCTCTCCAAGCATATCATTACAAAATGTTGTTCCACTTGAAGGTGACTTTTTGAGGTCTTAAAATAAGTTTATCATCTCTTCTTCCCATTTTTAGATGTCTCTTCACTCTTGTAGAATGGAAATAAACCTTTTTAGACTCAATATTTCATGAAACGAGATGAATATCTCTTAGAATTCAACCTTACAAGCATGCCATAAGATCCACCTTAAACTATTCATCAAGAACAACCCATGACTAAGGCAAAAATTAGATTGTTCATGCAAAGTAGATAGGTTTGGGATGATTATGCTTAGGTAATTTTTTCATGTATCCAACCTATACACCTAATAATGTAACAAGAAAGTCTAGTTTCTCTTCTAAGAGGATATGAGTATGCTACCATATTCAGATGCAAGTGAAATTCCTCATTCAATGTGCAAGACTTGATTAGACTCTAATCAATACATGACAATATAACTTCATGGTGGTATGGTGATGAAATAAACTTCCCATTTGATCCTAGAGGAGAAATAATGTGTGTTAAAGTTAGTTTTTTATATTAGACTATTATCTTGTTTCAAATAAGTGTGTGAACACAAGTCTAGTGTGTTAGCCTTAGTTGCTTTGTTGTCTTGTCTTGTTGTTTCTTAGGTGTTAGTTGGTGTTTCTTTTGGTTTTGTTTCCTTTTGAGGTTATTTTATAAATACATAAGGGTGTTATGAAGTGATAGATATGATTGAAAATCTAAGGAGATGGTCATCGAAGTCATATTGTCATTTTAGTTTGGGTCATGATTATCATGGAGAGTTAGTGCACTTTTTTGACTTGCAGGATGGTTAACCCCTATGAAACACCAAATATGTTGAAAATTTGGCCTCCTAGGTCAAATTTCAACCCCTAAACTATAAAAAAATTCCATGACACCCCTTTAATCTCATACATGATGATCTTAATTCACTATGGTGTCATATTTGGTCTCTATTGTAAGCACTCTAGCATTATTATAGGTGTCATGGTATATGATAGAGCTTGCTTGTGAATTCATCATGTCATAGATATTTTGGGTAGTTAGAGGATGTGTTAATCTATCATAGTGGTATTTGAAGTTATTATAAGGGTGTCAAATGTCTTATGAATCCTAGAAGAATGATATTTTCCTTATTTGATAAAATTAAGGTTTTTCAGTAGAAGTTAAGATAATTTGGAGAGTTTAAGGTTGTTAGTTCTCATGGTTTTAGGCCTATTTTAAGACACTTCTTATGGTAGGATATTTTTTAGCATGGTATATGAGTGTCTAAGCCTCTTTTAAATCATAGGTCATTCTCTATGATAAACCTATTCAAACATGTTTCAAGCCTTTATAAACCCCTAAAGTCATCAAATGACCTTTCAAACTCTCATGTAAGTCAAATATAATTATAAATTTTTTAAAACAATATGTTTTTATCTAAAAATTGCAATGAAGTATCTTAAAATGGGTCTCATTAACATTCTAAGACATAACATGGTAGTTTTATGCTTAAAAGGGTCTATTTTTTAGGTCAAACACATTTTTCACTCACCAAATGGGCCCCACAGGTGTGGGAATGTGGCATTTCATCTTCCTTAGCTATATAATAGGGTTTTAAATTTTTTTAACCTCTAATTTCCCTTTTCTCATCCTCCAATGGTGTTTCAAGGTCTAAAACTTGAGAAAATGAAGGGAAGTTACAAGTTGTAGGTGCTTTCAAACTTGTACAAATTCATAGAATATGGCCATGATCAAAGGGAGTTAGAAATATATAGAGGGGACTTAAATAAAACATAAAATAGAATAATATTTTATTTTCAAGGTCAAACAAGTCAAAAACTAGTCCATTTCTTTTACTAATCTCTTTCGCAACCATGGATAGCACTTTAGGTTTCTATTTAGTTCGTACAAGAGAGACAAGATGAGGATCCAAGACTTTGGTTAGAGGAAGGGGGACTCATTAAATCTCTATTCTTGATGTTAGTCTATATACTCATGGCCTGTGCTTTATGAACAAACATTAAAATCTTAAGTAATCAAAGTTTCCTTATTCATCTATGTAGGGGTCAAAATTGTAATAATTTTGGTGGATATTTGAATTGGTTTTACAAAGCAATGCTTTTATTTGTGTCATATAGACCATTTTAGTCCATATCCATCATCACCCACTACTTTTTCACATGTGTGAGGCCTAAAACTCAAAGAAACCTTTAGTTTGTCATATGTGCAAGTTATAGATAGTGTTTCCTCAAGTTGTAGAGACTTCAAGGTATAAAAATGGAAGTGAATGATGGTATTAGGTTGGGTACTAGTTTATTATAGTTCATATAATTCTTCCTTCCCCACAAGTCACAACTAATCCATAAAGTAATTAGGTAACTCCTTAAGATCATATTTCTAAGGTGATTACCATATGCATTGTGTAATCTCCTTACAAATGTAAACATAGTGCTTGTAATGAATGTGGAGGGCCATCATTTCATGGTAAAGCATGCATAGATTTCATATCTTTGATTCATTATATATATTTTTACCTCATTATACTCTCACACTTCCTTATATTAAGAACCACTCCCATCCTCAACCCTAGAAAGATAAGTCCTCACAGTCCTAACTGTAGTGTATTATGCAAATGGAGCAAATACAGGGCTATTAGGATAGAGTCTTGAAGAAATTTATAAGCCTAAAGGAGATTTATAAGGCCATATGAATAATATTAAAGAGTAAAAATGGGTTTAAATAAGGATAAACACCCATCCTTAATCCTTAAAGAAATAAGCTTAGTCAGGAGTCCTATTGCACACATGACTGTGTTGTCAAGTTGAGGATGCTCTAATGGAGTTTCAAATACTAGGATGGGGTGTTTAAAAAATTTAAGGATGTTGAGGATTCATGGACACATCATGAATAATTATGATGTGTTAGATACAGATACCAATACCAATAAACCACCCAAAGGAGATGAGACTTCAATCAAGACTCCAATGCAAGAAGACTGTGATTTCACTTTCTTAAAAACACTAAAATGTGATGAGAATGAGGATTTTTAGAGGGTTATGATTATAAATTAGGGTTAATAAATATGTTTTTGTCTCAATAAAATAAGGAACCATCAAATTACCTCTCTAATGTACCTACATAGTCTAGGTAGGCCCCATTAGAGTACCTACAGACCTAGCTTTAAGTAAAAGGCAAGTTGACCATAAGAACCATGCTTGGTGAAGACGATTGAAGGGGAGATGATAAAGAGTATTTAATTTTATTTAAAATTTATTGGTCTCTATTTATTTCCTTGATTCCTTTATTGCAAGTGATAATCCTTGGTAGTCTAACAAGGTTATTAGGCCTGAACAAGTAAGGTAAATGAGTTATTTTTTAACCCTATATAGAAGTGATTAAGTTTATAATGGTTATAAGAGCCTAAAAATTATATGAGGATAATTAAAATTTATTCCCAAAGATAAACATGACTTAAAAGTGACATCAAATCAAATAAACCCACTCTTACACACAGTCAAGAGCCAAGACTGCCACCTACAAGAAATGTCATTAGAAAGGGAGTGAAATTGTGAGAAATATGCAAAGAGATGAAGTGTAAGGATGATAAAAAACACACATGACTTGTTATATTAAGTAAATTAATCTAAAATAAATATATTTTCCCTTTAAGATAGTCAAAAGGAGCCTAATGGTCTAATTAGGCCTAATAGGTTTAAACTATTATGTACATGACTATACCTGAATTGAAGAAATTTACATGATTAGTGGTTTTTTATGGTTGAAAAAAAATGATAAAAAATTAAGAGAGACATAAAAATGTTTATAGGATGACAAGATTAATATTTGAGGTAAAAAATAACTAAACCAAGCCACTAGGGCTACACATGCTTGACTATTCATAAACTCTAGGTAGGGTTATAAAGGTATGTAGAGAGCAAGGTTGATAAAGGTCTAGTATAAAGGGTATTATTAGACTATGATAACATGTTACATAAGTTACCAAATCCATTAAATGTATGGAGAGAAGATCCTAACCTTGGTATCTAACACTAACTATCAAGCACTCTGGGCAATGGCACTCAAGGTAGTTCTAAGAGTGAGAGGGACTAAGATGGTGGTAAAGGGAGCTAAGGATAATAAAAATAGGGTGGAAAAAAGTAAAAAGGGATGATATGATTAATTTAAACCATTAGTGACTATCTATAGGTAACTCAATGCTCTAAAGGGTAGTCTAAGCTTATTAGGCCTAAAACTAACCTTAAGGCTTCAAAACCCTACCTAAATTTTGTGATAGACTCCAACAACATGGTAGGAAAATCAAATAGAGGAAGGTGTATGATGATTTTTTAGACCTTGAGGAGGGTGTCTTAGGTAGAGGAAAGTAGGTAAGTTATTATTTTATTATTAACACCCTTCTCAAGCTCCATTATCATAAATAACCATGTCAAGCTACCAACTTAGGCACTCATATCTCACATGGAATGAACACTCAGATCGATTTCCATTAGGGGGAAGTTTGGGACCCCAATGAACTCAAGTTCCATGGAGAAAAGAGTGAGATTTAGGAGCCCAACACTATGAATATTCACTAAGACTGAAACCTACATAGAATTATTAACCAAGGAATTGATGTCTACCAACTTTCACTCACATCTTACTGCACAAGATTCATGGGACCAAGAGATCTTCAAGAGTTTTGAGAGGGTTTATGGGATAAACATTCATGGTAAAAGGTTTTATATTAGAGGCATGTACTCTATGAACCATCATTAAGATGGTATACCTCTAAAATTCTCTCTAAACCCTAATAGTGACTTGATAGATAAGATCTTGGAGAATTTGCACCAAGTGAATTGTAATGATCTAGGAGACACTTAAATCACATAGTAAACTTAGAGGAGGTCCCACCCATGGTACTGGTCTATATGGATAGTTGTATGACTCCCCTAAAAACCATGTTTTATGTAATTTAGTGATAAAACTAGGGTACAGAGCTTGGTGAAATATTGAAGACCATTAGAAAGGGTAGTATGAGTATTCCATAACTTTCTCACAACTCTCCCTAGGAATTTTCCTATAGGTCTACACTAAAGGGCCAGTCTAAAAAAGATAGTAAAAAGAGCCCTAGTGAACTAAATGGGGTAGAGTTATAGGTGTATATTATTTTAAAGGCATATGTCATGGTATATTATGTTGATTCAGACCTAAAATGTGCCCATTTTGCATATTCTTAAGGTCTTATGTAGGTTTTATGGCCATTCAAATAATAAACATCATGTGACTAGGCTTATTTTCCTAGTAGTCCTACTTGGCCAATTAAATAAGTTACATATTGGTGTAGAGGTATGTTGGTGAGTCAATTTAATGAAAATACACTTTTTAACTACCTCATGAAGGTGAATAGGGCACTTTTCATCACCATTATGGAAGATACGATAGTTACCAAGCCTAGTCAACATTCACAAAGGGAAGGTGGGTTGTTAAATGCTTTATGGAGGCTTGTTTACATCACATTTATACTTTGCAACTATCAAAGAAGAGATTTGTTGACCATATTTTGGCATGTACATGATTTTAAAGAGGTCAAATAAGTTTTAATCATCCTCAACCACTCCATCTCTAGCCACACCCTTCATTGAAGACCACCAACAATGCAGGCAACACATGAAGGGTGTTATGAGGTTTGTTGTAACTATTGTGTGAGTGGACTGTGATCATTCATGACCTATAAATGTCACCTCTATGACATATTTTTCTCTCTCACCTTCTCATTCTTCTATATATTGAGGTTTTTATTTCATTGTACACATCCCTTAGTTGAGTATGAGGAAACTCTACCTAGATTTATACTTTGTCACCTCTTGAACTAATACAAGGACTATTTCAGCTTCTTTGATATTGGTTTAGTGTGTTATGCTTGATTTATTTGCATATGTGGTAGGTTGATCTCCCTTTTTAGGTCCTTGCCTCACCTAGTTACTAGTGTATGGTTCTATATAGATCACATAGTGTGTTAGAGTGATTAGTGGTTGAGCTTAGAGTGGAAGCTTGACTAGTAAGTGTCTTGAATTAGAACTTCCCTTCATTACCATCATGTTTTAACCATATAAACAAGCTATATATGAAACACTATTATTTTAAAGAATGGAGATAATGAACAAATCACTTATCTTATTCATTAGTGTTATTATAAATTAAATATAGTGGATAAGTAATATTGGTGCATCACTTCCAGTAGTATAAGTTTCCTTTCATGCATTTATCTATCCCTTTTCACCTCAAAAAATTAGTATGTCTTAGGAAGTGATCTCAAATTGATTTACTATGGGATTTATCCCTATAAACTTGAGGTTTACTCTAGCCATATGTCACCCAAATCCTAGGGCTAAACCCATGTTTCCAAAACATAGAGCTAGGTCCAAAAAACCTACTCTTAGGGTGTATTTTGGAGTGTTAAAAATACCCTAATTATATTTTAAACCTAATTGTACCTCATTCTAATTACCCTAAAGCATCCCAAGACTTTTATTTAAATTTATATAGAAGCGTCATGTGGCATGGTTTGATGGGTTAGGCTCTCCAAGGATCTGACATCTCTTACAAGTCTGGGAGATTAACATCTTTGATAGGTTCCACATGGCACTTATTCACTTGGTTAGGATCTCTTATGATCTCACATATTTGATAAGTCTAGGATAGTAACATATTTAAAAGGTTCCACATGGTCATTACTAATTTGCTTAAGCTCTCTTAGGATTTTAAATCTCTAACATGTCATGGAGACTAACACATATAACAAGGTCTACATGATGCTTCCTCATTCAATTACTCTCTCCCAGGATCTAACATCTCTGATAGGTCCAAGACACTAACACATCTAAAATATTCCACATGATGCTTCTTCATTTGGTCAGAATCTCCTAGGCTCTAACATCTATGAAAAATCTAGGAGAGAAACACATCTAATTTTTTCCACATGGCACTTCCTCATTTAGCTAGGTTCTCTTAGGATCTAACATCTTTGATAGGTGTGAGAGACTGATACATCTGATAGGTTCCACATGGTACTTCCTCATTTGATCAATCTCTCTAATGAGATTTCATAAAAAGTGACTAATTTAAAATTAAATTCACATAATCAATTTAAAAGCTTAATTATCTACCATTAAAGCTTTATTAAATGCTAAATATGACTCCAAAGGATTGACAATCTAGGGAAAATCAACATTAGACAAAATATATAAAAAAATAGTTAGCACAATAAAATATTCTATATATGAAAACCCATTTGTTATTTTAGAATGAAATAGGGACTATATCGTGTTATAATCAAAATCTTATAGGGATATTTAACAAATTCCAACTCTTCATTACACATGTTGTAAAATTTTTGATAAACTAAGGTGAAATAAAGGTTCAAGGATTCTCAAGGTTTGAAGCCAAATGGAAAGGGATTGTAACTATGAGAAAGCTTTGAGTTGAGGACTTTCATAGGGGTCCCCAATTATATAAATAAGAGGGTTGTGTTAGATACAACAAATGGTGATTTTACATGTAAAATGTTATCCCAACACTTGGAACGCAGACAAGATCATCCAATATTAAACATAGAGATAGGAAATCCAAACTCTATCTGATATACTTTGAGCACTAAAA